>CAUYSK010067727.1:0-17262 GCA_963575035.1 Avahi laniger | reverse complement strand
GGCCGGGCGCGGTGGCTCACGCCTGTAATCCTAGCACTCTGGGAGGCCGAGGCGGGCGGATTGTTTGAGCTCAGGAGTTCAAGACCAGCCTGAGCAAGAGCAAGACCCCGTCTCTACCAAAAATAGAAAGAAATTAATTGGACAGCTAAAAATACATATAAAAAATTAGCCGGACATGGTGGTGCATGCCTGTAGTCCCAGCTACTTGGGAGGCTCAAGCAATCCTACTGGGAGTCTGAGGTTGCTGTGAGCTAGGCTGACGCCACGGCACTCACTCTAGCCAGGGCAACAGAGTGAGACTCTGTCTCAAAAAAAAAAAAAAAAAAAATAACACATCAAGAGTTGGCAAGGATGCAGAACATCCGGAGCCCTCATCCACTGATAGTGGGAATGTGAAATAGTGCAATCCCTTGGGAAAACAGTTTGAAAGTTCCTTAAAATGCTAAACATGTATCACACTGCCTAGACATTCAAGTCCTAGGTATTTACCCAAGAGAAATAAAAGCATCTATCCATACAAAGACTTGCATGTAAATGTTAACAGCAGCTTTATTTTAATGCCCCAAACTTCGAAGAACCCAAATGACAATCAACAGGTGAAAAGATAAACAAATTGTGACCCATCCTTACAATGGCATATTATTCATCCATAAAAAACAATTATTAATACATGCAACAATATGAATGAATCTTAAAATAGTTATGCTACATGAAAGAAGACAAAGCATATTCTATGTGATTACATTTATATAGGATTTTAGGAAATGCAAAGTAATCTCAGTGACAAAAATCAGATCAGTAGTTTCCTGGGTATAGGGCAGAGGAGGGACATAAGGAAATTTTAGGAGATGACTTGTTTCATGGGTGTATATATGTCAACACTGATCAAATTGTACACTTTAAATACATAGTTTATTGTATGCTGATTATACCTCAATAAAGGTGTCAAACACAATTTTAAAAGATCTTGTATTTTGGAGTTATGTGACCTAAATAAGTACTGACTCTGCCACTAGCTGACATTTTGACCTTGGGCAAGTAATTTTAATTTCTCTGAGTCTCAGCTTCTTCATGTGTAAAATGGGACTAAGAAAGTTGGTACATTTAAAGAAAGTGAAGGAATCTTTAGTTAACTATTAAATGCCATCACCCACCCAAGCTGGTAGTTCTTATCTCTTTCTTGAACCCTGATTGTAGAAAGAGGAGGGTGAAGAATCCAGAAAAAACAGGCAAAGGGATTTTTGGAATTAAGGCTCATTTCACGTGCTTTGAGATTTGTCACCTTAGTTTCCTTTGGTGGCTAGTTAAACTGAACAGAAAGTCCTACTTTCTTATTTCCTCAGAATTTTTGTTTATTAGTTAAAAATTTTATTTGAATAAGTTTAAGGGGTATGAATGCAATTTTGTGGCATGAATAGATTGCACAGTGGTGAAGTCTGGGCTTTTAGTGTATGCTTCACCCAAATAATGTGCATTGTACCCATTAAGTAATTTCTTACCACAGCCCCCTCCCACCCTTCCAAGTCTTCAATGTCTTCATTTCACACTCTATGTTCATGTGTACACTTTATTTAGATTCCATTTATAACTGAGAATATTCAATATTTCGCTTTCTATTTCTGAGTTGTTTCACTTAAGATAATGGTCTCTAGTTCCATCCATGTTGCTGCAAAAGACATGATTTCATTCTTTTTTATGGCTGAATAGTATTCCATTGTGTATATATACCACATTTTCTTTATCCAGTCATGAGCTGATGGATACTTGGGTTGATTCCATATCTTTGCCATTGTGAATAGTGCTGTGATAAACATACAAGTGCAGGTATCTTTTTAATATAATGATTTCTTTTCCTTTGGGTAGATAACTAGTAATGGGATTACTGGATGATACGGTAGTTCTATCTTTAGTTCTTTGAGAAATCTCCATACTGTTTTTCATAAAGGCTGCACTAATTTACATTCCCACCAACATTCCCTTTTTTCTGAATCCTAGTCAGTATCTATTATTTTTTGACTTTTAGTAATAGCTATTCTGATTGGGGTAAGATGATATCTTATTGTGGTTTTAATTTTCATTTCCCTGATGATTAGTGATGTTGAGTATATTTTCATACGCTTGTTGGTCATTTGAATGTCTTGAAAAATGTCTATTCACGTCCTTTGCTCACTTTTTAATGCTTTGTTTGTTTATTTGTGTGTTTGTTTAGTTGTTTGAGTTCCTTGAGAATTCCAGATATTAGTCCACTGCCAGTTGCATAGTCTGTAAATATTTTCTCCCATTCTGTAAGTTGTCTGATCGATTGATTATTTCTTTTGCTGTGTAGAGGCTTTTTAGTTTAATTAGTCCAATTTGTCTATTTTTGTTTTTGATTCTTCTGCTTTTGGGGTCTTAGTAATGAATTCTTTGCATAGACCAATGTCTGGAAGAGTTTTCCCTAGGTTTTCTTCTAGTGTTTTTATAGTTTCAGGTCTTACATTTAAGTCTTTAATCCATCTTGAATTGATTTTTATATATGGTGAGAGATAGGGGTCCAGTTTCATTTTCCACATATGTCTATCCAATTTTCACAGCACTATTTATTGAAAAGAGTGTCTTTTCCCCATGTATGTTTTTGTCACCTGTGTCAAAAAACAGTTGACCATAGATGTCAACTATGGGTTCTCTATTATGTTCCAATAATTTATGTATCTACTTCTATGCCAGTACCATGCTGTTTTGGTTACTATAGACTTGTAGTATAATTTGAAGTCAGGTAATGTGATGTCACACTGTTTCTCAGTTCTGGCTATGGGGGCCTCTCCCCCTCTTGAGACACAAATCACTAACACCTGGTCCGAGGCTCTCTAACACCAGCGGCTGCCATCCCTGCTAGCTGGCAGGATCTCACACTGCTTTCTATGAGCTAATATTGAGAATGGCAACCCCCTATCAGCACTCAGGTCTGGGAAATTGCATGAAGCACTTTCCAGTGCCATTCCTTCTCACAGATTCCTGGCTCTCCCTAAATTAGACCCAGGGCTTAGGAGGGTCAAAGTGCTGTCCCATATCTGAGAGTGCACTGTTTCCCAGTGAGGTGAATCACAGAAACAGACGCTCACTCCTCCTCTCCCCTGTTGGGAATTCACTCACAGTTTTCAATCAGATCCTGCCATGGGGGTTGCCTGCCCACCGTCTCTTTCTCAGTATCTGAAGTTTTCTTTTGCTTTTCTCTTGAACTCTTGTGTTCCTTCTTGAAGTTCATGGTGTGAATCTCCACACACTATTTTCTACTTCAAAGTTGGGTGAGTCACATTGGAAGAGCCTTTAGTCTGACATCTTGGAAAAAAGAGTTCTCAGAATATTCACAGGGTCAACCACCATGATTTCTAATTTGAAGGATGTGGGGTGTGTTGGGAGTTCTATCATTCCATCCCTGTCTGATTTCACAATCTCTCCCATCCCTCTAAAGTGTTTTGTTACAGGGAAAACAAACCTGTTTAATGATTCTGATTCCTGGCCTGTGGGCTAATTATTACTTTAGATGTCAGTTATAAAGACTTATTTTAGTGAACATGTTTTGGCTTGTACTATACTCAAATTGATGGAACTTTTTATCTATATTTTTCTCTGTCAATTTTGAAGTCCAGTGGTTATGTTTATTATCTATTCAAAACTATTTGATAAAAATTATTTTTTTGAGAATAAGGTTAAATTTCTTAGGCTGAAGAAAATAGAATTTAAAAACTCTCTGTTAGCAGATGGCAGATAAATTTGACCACTCTCAAGATTAAAGTTTGTATTTCTGATGTTCAGAAAGAATGAATGTAGCCATGCAAAAAGATTTACAATAATACTCAAAAACTTGAAAATGATGGAAATAAGACAACCATAATAAGAAAGACTGTGAAATCGATGTCAAGTGCATTATATATGCAAAGTCAAAATAGCTTCTAAACCTGTGAAAACTGACCATAATTTGATTGAAGACACTAGAATTTATATGAAAAATGGTTTAAATCATTTGTCAGTGAGGAATGATATTGGTCAGCCACAGAAGGGTGGGAAGTAAAAATCCACCAAGAAAGGCAAGAGCTGGCTATGCCCATTTGAATTCTGTCTTGGGAGAAGATGCCTTGCTTGGCCAAGGAGAGCTTTTGGCTCACCTGGTTGATATATTTGGTAATTTGAATATGAATAGAGTAAAATATCAGAAACTCATCTCATTAAACATTAAACATTTTTCCTTCCACCTCCACCAATCAACATTTCGATAGTTTGAATTCTGATGAAGGCATATCCTAGAGTGAGCAGAAAGCCTGGTCAGGCTGATGGCAACATCCAATCACTTACTGCCCACCGCACATTGCAGTTATGCTTTTGTCTCCAAATTAGTATTTTGGTTTTTGTCATCAGCTCACTATGAGCTTTGTTAGTGTAAGCATCTCCAAATCTGACCATCCCTGGGCCACTCGCCAGGTCATGTGTAGTTCATTTATCAAAGTTACTGGTTACTTCTGTATTGCAAACCCGGTGGTCACTTCTCTACTTCCGTGCTATTGCACCATGCAGAAGCAGTCAACAGAGCTGCTTGCTTTCTTCCTGAAACACTGTTCTTGAGACATTTATGATTCCTCTCTACCCTGGTTTCCCTCTGATTTCCCTGATGTTCTTCCTAAGGTCTACTGCCATCTCCTCCCTCTCTGCTTGACCTTCACGCTAAAGGAGATCCTGTTATTTTCAACCAAGAACTCTGAAACAGTGATCTTATTCAGTCCTATAAATAAAACCATGTCTGTGTTGGTGACTTCAAGATTTATATCTCTCTCCTGAGTACCAGACTCACAGGTCTTCTTTCTAGTCCTCAAACCCATCTGGCTAATTTCCACCTCAAGGCCTCAGCTCTGCTATTGCTCTCATCACCAATCTCTTCTCATTGTTCATTTGCTTCCTGGTGCCGGGATCTCCATTCTTTTTGGTCCTTCCTGGACTCCTCACTTGTGGTCACTATCACATTACTCTTGTTGAAGGAAAACTCAGAGACTAATCTAAGCTTTAGAAAAAATACTTTTAATTGCAATCTTGGCAAGACCATCCGGCCTTATAAAGAAATGGGCTCCCTGAATAAAGGTTATAGTTGGTATTTAAAGAAAAAGATCCATGAAATTACAATTATATAATTACAAATGCTCATTATTCTCACTGGGTGAAAAACAAATTTCCTCACATTATTTTCACATCTGCAAAGGTCACTACCTCTCTGCATATGTCAGTGTTACAAAAGTCAGAGATACGGTTGTTTTCTTTAGGAAAAACTCAAAAACTTAATTTTCTTGGGAACAAGGGTTAGTATGTTTCACAATTTTGTGGTTTATTTCAGGATGCAAAGCTTTTGCTCTGACTGTGGTATATGATATGTATGTTTAGGTTGTCGAGGTAAAAAATCTCAATCAATAGAGATTTATTAAGCCAAAGTTGAGGACATGCTTGGAGAGAAACAGCCAGCTTTGCCTTCCCACCCTGTTTTATATTTTTCATGGCACTTATCGCTACCTGAAACTGCTCGTTCACTCATTCATTCATTCCACTGTGGCTGTCTCTCTTCCCAAAGAAATATAAACTCCATGGTAGCAGGGATTGTTAACTCACCTGCCCATTTTTGTCTCCTTAGCACCTAAGACTAAGGAGTCTAGTTTGACTACTGTCTGGCACATTGTCAGGTATTAATACATTTTTGTTGAATTAATGAATGAATGAGTTTCCGAACATGTAAGGCTGAGACTCAGGCCATGAACAATGGAGAAATGGCCAAACTACTTTTTTTTTAAATCTTTAGAGCAGTAGGTTTTCCTACAATGATAGATACCCTCAACTTCAGCATTTGGGGCTTACTCTTTATCATTTATCAAACAGAAATCTTTGCATTTTGACAGAGAGAGTGGGGAAGGCTGTTTTTTATATTATTGTTAGATGTGCAGATAAGAATCTCCTGTGGTCTGAGAACACAGGACTCCTGGAAGGACATGATGAAAAATCAATTCTGCTGGTGACATTTCCCCTCTTCTCTTATTATTTCAAGACTTGAGTATGAGAGGGGTTTTTTAGAAATTCTTCTGGGAACATCATTTTTCTCTATTCTGCTGTTTTGTCTCCAAGCGAAGCCACAGTTCTCCTGGGCTAACATCATAGCCATTTCCTCACCTCGGTTGTAAAGGCCTCTAGGAGAGAATTAGGTGATTTTAGGTGTAAATCAGGAAGGAAGACATCGACTGTTTATATTCAAAAAGGCTATTGACATGAAATTCATTGTGGTGATAAAAGACTGACAAGAGGGACATTTCTGTGATCCAGAAGCAGTTTCTAGACGACAGCTTTATTTTAACAATTCCAGCAGGACTCGTCATAACGAGGTTCCCTTGGGCTCACTACTCCCCTCTTACCGTGTCTTGGACAATATTTGCCTGATGGCCATTTCTGCCTGTCCTTCCTTCTACAAGGGCTCTTAAGAAAAGTGACTGTGAGCTTTGTTCCATGTGGTATTTACCTTTGCTCACATTGACCTGGGTTTGACTTTTTGAATAAGGACTTCACCACTCTCTTCATCTGAAATACTCCTAGTTGATCCTTATACCAAGGAAATGATAAGAAACCCAGCTTTTCTGCCAAACATCTCTCTCTGTCTCTGCATCCTTTAATCTGACAGCTTCCTTTTTCAGAAGAGCCAACACCTGAGACTGTAGGTAAAAGTGCAGGCTCTGGGGTTGGTTGTTTGGGTTCAAACCCTGTTCAAATTCTACTCCAACCTGTGTGATCCTGGGTAATTCAGGTGTCCTTTCTAACTTCCGGTTTCCTCAAGGGCTAAAAAGGGATACTGTGAGGATCAAATAAAGTAACTCTTGGAATGTTCTTCACATGTGGTATGTGCTAAATGTGGTCATTTTGTCATTATTTTTATTATTATTCACCGTACTGGTCTAGAACTCCTCCTCTAAGGGCCAGGATTCTGCCAGGTGTTCACTTGAGCTAAGTGTTAACTGAGCTTTGTCCTGAGCTCCCACAACATCCTATAGAGACTGCTGCTGCCCTTCCTGTCACACGTCATCGTGGGCAGGGCAAACGCATAGCCGACATGTAGCCAGCGCATGGGCCAACATCCCTTCAGACTGTTGTGTGAGGGTAGTTGTATATTTTGAGTATCCCTCTGGTTATAATGATTATGTTTCAGTTTCCTCTGTTGGATTGAGAGCTCCCAAGAACAGGGACTGTTCATTATTGATACCCAGTGCCTAAAGACATCCATAGCACACAGTAGACTCTCTAGACCTCTTTCTTGAACCAAAATTAATTGTGACATTGAGGTACCATCATGGACGGAAGGTGTTACAGAAAAGCTAATCCACTTTTTGCCTGGAGCTGTCAAAACGAATGAAGTGAGGAGTTGCTCCCGGCGAGGCAGGTGGCTGTGAATCCATCTCGACCCAGATCCACGAGAGCACCTGTGACCACGCTGTGCTCAGCAGCTTCCCCATTCGCTTTAGCCACTGTCAGGTGTTGGCGTTCAGATTCCTGGAGGTTTACTTCGGGAGGCATCTACTCCTTGGCTTCTCCATGGTGTTTAGCGATGCAGACTTGTCACCATCAGTGACATGTGCTTAATGACACGTGGGCTGTCACACGTTTCCTCCCCGTGTGGGCTCATCTGAAGACCACAGGAAGCATGTGCACTCCTCACTCGCCTCAGCGCCGGTGTGGCTGGGGGACAGTGGAGACACCAAGATGTTTTTTAGGAAATGAGTGAGAATGCAATAAAAATATCCTAACTGCTCAGCTGGTTGAAAAGTCCCAAACATTTCAACACTGAACGGGTTTACGAGTATAATAAAATACCCTTTTCAATCCCACCATCCTGTCGTGAGGGTGGAGATGCAGAGTTTCTGGGCCAGAAGCTTCTCAGAGTAACAGTTTTCATGCTGGGGGTGAAAGGGTGGGGCCTGAACCCAAATCAAGTCAAACGTGACAAGGTGGCTTTGCGAGGGGTACGGATAAGGTGTAGGAAAAGATAATTCATGTTTGAGATGAAGTGTAGATTCCACTAGATCATAAAAATTCCTAATAGGACCCAAGGGCAGGCGGGACACCAGGAAGACCCTGTGAGACCCCTCTGAGCCTCTCACACCTGCTTTAAAAACCGTTGCTGTTGTGATCATGACAATGAGGCCACCAGAGGCCACATGAATAGGGTTAAAATAAATTGTGCCTCAGACCAAATTCAGATTCCTGTAAAGTGAGACAAACATGAGTGTGTGTGAGAGAGAGAGAGAGGGAAAAAGAAACAGTAAGAGAGAAATGATGACAGAGAAATGGTGAGAGAAAAAGAGAAAGATGAAAATATATGTCCTAAAGACTATTTTATTCTTCCTGGGGTAGAGGGCTGGATAGATGGAAAGAACACTGGATCAGGGATGAGGAGACTTGGGTTTGGGCCTGGAGCTGGGTCTCCCTGGACCTACACCTTTCCCACCTGGGCCTACACCTTTTCTACCTGGGGCTACCTGGGCATTGGCTCCATAAACTACAAAAGACCTCACGGGGTTATTTTCAGAGATAGAAGTACAACTCCCTTGAAAGTAAACTTGATAAATAATGCAAGGTGTCATGGCTATTATTATTACAATTAATAATTAACGAAGGTTGATGTCGTGGGCCTGCCCCCACTAGCTTAGCCAGGATTGAACACACGTCATTTCTGTCACGGCCAGAGCTCACTCCAAGGCTCATGGCAGTTGGATCATAACAAAAGGTATGATCCTGTTACCAAGATTGCGCACCAGCAATTATCTTTCGAAAGGAGACTGGTAAGAGAGTTGACTCAGCACTCTAAGACCAACCTAAGAACATTTTAGAAAATAAACACTATAAGATGCCCTGTGATAAAGTTTTAATAGCAGGAGTTTTATCTTCCTTTTCTTTCCGCCGTTCCTTCCTTCCTCCTTTTTTATCTCCTTCCCTTCCTTCCTTCCATCTGACCAAACACGCGCCAACTCACTTCTTCAAACCATGATTGAGCACCGTCTCTGTAAGACATTGCGCTGGGCTCGGGGAGACAGGAACTGCAGAATGAGTAGGGCATGGTTTCTGCCTTTGAGGGGCTTCCTGTCTGCTCTGGGAAGCATGAGAGGAGGTAGAGAAACCAGTCCCAGTGAGTCACTTGTTCCCTGTAGTGGATTAGTAAGGTAGAATACGGACCAGAGCGTGACATGCCACCGTTCCTTCTCTCTACACATATTTGGAATTGAACAGACCTGGGTTCAGATCTGGACTCTACCCCTAACCAGCCATTTACCGGTGACTGTGAGCAAGTTACTTAACCTCTCTGACCACCAGTTACAGTGTGTCAATGAGGCTAATAATGCCACCCTGGAAGTCATAATGTTATGAAGATCAAATTAGATAATATGATCTAGATTCCAAGAGCAGCTGGTGATCCCCAAAACATGGATTTGATGAATGAATAATAACATCCATCATTTTCTGTTGAGAATATTTGTAAAGCATGACTCCCACACCAGACTGGAAGGCAGGGGCTGTGCTTCCTGATTGTATCTCAGGAGCTTTGCCCATAGTACGCTCTCCATAAATGCTTGATGAATGAATGAATGAAAGAATGGATAAAAAGTGGTAGTTGTGGGCAAGTAAAAGAAGTGACAGAGTTAATTTACCAATATTTGTAGATTAAATTATAATTTTGTAAGCTCATCAAAAAACTACGAGTGCAGTGGGAACAAGTAATTGATTTGTAGAAAATGTACAACAATTATCTACAAGCCAGCAATGCTGCTGATAAAGCTGTCTCGGCACCTGGAGTGAATCAGCTTCTTGGACATCTCCTGGGCCTGAGCGGCTGCAAGAATATTTGGGTGCAGAAGATTGTTTAAAAAAAACATAGCACACTGTCACGTCACTAGGTCATTTTCTCTCCTAATAACAGAATATTTCAATGCTTTGGGAGGAGAGTACTTCTCCTGCTATAATGAATTTATAATATATTAAGATGAGTTATGCAAATGAGATCATCATAACAACAGAGCCTTCGGTTTATGACTTCCTCCATTAATTATTCTTCAATGGATTTGTAGTGCAAGAGTTCAAGGTATCAACAATCACTGTGGTTTTATGTATCACCACCTCCTCTTTTTACCTCCCAGGGATAAACATTTAATTAAATGCATATATAACAAGGTGAAAATGTCCTCGTCTTAGGAGTTTGCACTGAGATTTCTCATAGGGAGGGAACTAGCCGTGATTAGGAAAATATCTTGATGAATCACTTGGGGCAAGGTGAGATTCTGGCAGTATGGGGTGGCAGGGACTGAAGAAACAGCAGAGAGAGCAGGACTGGATGGGAATTTGAGAGCGGCAGGAGAGGCAGAGAGACAGGGGCAGGAGACAGAGGGGGGCTTAGCACCGTGGCAGGAGGTGAGAGCCCAAGCTGTGGAAACTGCCCAGGGTCTTTTGGAAACAAGACTATTAAAAATTAAATTTCAAGTTGTGTCCACCACTGGGATGTAAACCGTACCTCTGGAAACCTTCAAAAATTCTTTGGGTAGAAATTACGGGCAGGCCGAGGATACTTCTAGGTTGATAAAGTCCCAAACAGGGAAACAGTGAGCATGGCAAAGACCCTGCCCTTCACGAAACTCTAGACAGCTCCTCTGGGCCCCTTTTCAACTAGGCCCTGTCCTTCCGCCTTGGCCTCAAGAGCCCGGTTTTAGGGAGGACACTGCTAAGCTGGTTCGGGGATTGAACTCCTCATCCCCCAGCCTTGGGATCTGGTCACCCTGGCCTGCCTTCAGCAAGGATCCTGTCAGCTCACTCTATGCAGAATCCTCCCTCTCCCCAGCTGTGTCCTCTTAGTGGCTTTCCATCCACTGACCCCGCGCTGCTTTCGCCATAAATCCTCACTCGTCTGCGCTGCAGTTAGAGTTGAGCCCAGTTCTATACCGAGGTCTCTTTTCCCCTATTGCAACAGTTCCTGAATAAAATCTGTTTTTACCTCTTAATTACTGTCTGGCTTTAGTTTTCTTTAACAAGCAGATCAGAGCCAGAGGGAGCCTTGAGTCGGGAGGAGAGAAGAGCCCTTCTCTTCTCATTTCCCATGGAAACCCTGGGCAGGAGTTGGGACTTCTTGCAAGTCTCTGGAGAGATTGATTTTATGTAGATCTTAAAAGAAGGGAAGAGTAAAGAAGTGGCTGAGAGTCTCCTATATGACCTTGGGCAAGTTACTTAGATTTCATTAGCCTCAACTGTAAAAAGAGGTTAATTGTAATAATAGCAATTACTTCACAGGGCAAGGATTAATTTAGATAAAGCCAGTAAAGTATGTAGCATGGTGCTGGGACATAGTAAGCGTTTCTTAAGTGTTAGGTGCTATTACAATTATTGTACATGTGACAGCCATCTGTTTCCCTTTGCTCAGGAGGTTGAGACGTGAACCTGCCAGGGCTTGTACCTCCAAAGCAATGATCAGGGTGAGTCAATCCTCAATGAGTCTTACTATTATACTTACTATCTTTGCAGGGTGGCATGCTTTATATGTAGAAAATATCTTCTTCCTTAGGCCAGTAGCTTTTACCACGGCTCACCAATCCATAGTTCCCAACTGTTTGATTGTGAGTGTACTGCCTTGGAAATGTGCCTGGATCATCAGGCTAAGGGTTCCTTTTATTTACGTAACCTTTCACGCTTTGCAAGGGGCTGTGCACACCTGCCTCGTTGCGTGAGTCCTTATCCTTATTTTGCAAATGGCAAACTGTGGCTCAGAAAGGCTATTTGGTTACCCGCTGCCCACGTCACCAGATCCAAGGTGGCTGTAAATTATAACCCGGGCTTTTTGACTTCATTTTCATTGATTTTGGGGAATATGAAGGGGTGCTCTTTATCATCTAAAGTAGCTCCTAATATCTGCAAACTCTTGCCCAGAGAGAGAAAAGCAGAGGAAGATAGTTTTGAGCTATTTTGCATATCAAAGGAATTAGGTCTCCCTGTCTAAGAGCAGAAGTTTCTCTGCCTGAATTAGATACAGGCTTCTAGTGCTAATCTTATATATTTTCCTTATTTGAATCCCTTTGGAATTTGTGATTTGCTTCTGTCAATCAACTACTTATTAGTTGATTGAGAGAAAAGAAAACCATAGACCCCTCCTTGGAGAGTTCTGGAAAGATCTCCTTTATGAACCAAAGTGGACTCTTCCCTTGAACTTCCCATCTCTCCTTTTCTTACAAAGTATCACCTGAGCTGGTGGCAGGTACAGGCTCTTCCTGACTTCATGGGCAACGCCAGTGGCTGTTTCAGTTACTCTAACTCTCTGCACCCTATTTTTGTCTTGTTTGTGTGATCATGAGACAACAAAGCTATGATGCATGACACATCAGAAGACAAATGTTTGGGGAGCAGGGGCTGGTGCAGGAGGGCAGGCAAGGGAGGAAAGAGGAAGCAGCAGGAAGAGTGGCTCTTCCAGCGAAGAGTCTGACGGAGCAGACACTGGAAACCTGCTTTGGGAATCTTGCTGTGGGCATCTGTTAAGGAAACTGAGCCTGCAGCTTTGAGAACTTGTGCGGAGCTAGAAATTCAGGGCTAGGAGAATGATCTGTTGAGATTACTGTCTAGATTTGGACAGCACAGAGTGAGAGAGCTGTATTAGGCAGAATGGCTGTCTGATAATTGTATTTGTAACACCTTTACCCTGCTGATCTGAAAAGGTTAAGATAACTTTAAACACATTCCTAAGGTGTTATTTCCACACTGGAGAATCTGGCTGCTTAAAGACCTAAAGATCACGTGAGCTGTGTGTGTGCATGTGTGTGTTTCAGCGGTGGTAACTCTTGCCCACATGTGCTCACGTTTCGCATTGGGGAGGGGAAAGTGTCAGAGAAGCCTGGTCAAGGGAACAGTTCAGGAAAGTTAACAAATCTCAGAAGGCTTTTAACTTCTAAAAAGGACAAGGCACTTAAAAATGTATGTATAAATTCATCCAACACCTTCCCAGGGTTCCTCTCTTTAGGGACGTGTGTTGATGTGTGGAGAATGAGAAACCAGACACTAATAGATAGGGTTTCATGTTGTTGTTGGTAGCTATAAAAGGAACATCTTCTAAATCTGGCATTGCAGATTGTTTTGTAAACCCTGTTTTACTATCCAGATTGGAGGAGGGGGAGGAAAGGAGAATGACCCCAGAACAGAATGCTGTTTTGGCATTTCCTAATTTTGGCAGTACAGAAATGGTTTAATGTATCAGGATTCTCAGAGAAAATGGTATCTGTTCCCATTAGTCTGCATATGTAATTAATGACTGCAAAGCCTTCTGAACAAAGAAAGATGGCAGTACCTGGCAATGCTAATTAACAATGTATAGATTTGACATGTGCTCCTCCAAAGCTTTCACTCCTAACACTAAATGATGCCAAGGGTCTTCAAAAGCAATTAAGGGAAAGAAACATATCAAGTTAACCTTCATCATCTTCACTAATTAATATTTATTGGGTGCCCAGACATCTTGCTTGGCTTTGAAATAGGAAATGAATCTGGAATTTTTATGATAGTTGATGAAATACTTATGAGTTCAGTGACAAGGTAGAAAAGGGAATAAATGGACTGTTTGAGCATGATATGAATTATTTGAAGATTTTTGGAATTTAGTGAGCTGATCTCATTAGCAAGGTCCTGAGACTCTCTAATGGGTTATGCTTCTGAAATAGAAATTTATTTCTTTGCTAAGAAATTATAGTTAAACTATGGCAGGATTTGGCAAGTATTTGAATGTTAGCAACGACTCTTCTCTCCAGTCTCTATACAATTCAATTCAGTTCAGCTCAATTCAATTCCATTTACCTTTATTATAAGCATGGACCAAAACCTGGTGCTAGCCTTTTGTGGAGCAGACATAAACTAGAAAAATAAAGTCATTTTCTCAGGGGAAAAAACTAGTGGTTAAGAGACTTGGGTCCTAGCGCGAGTTCCACCACTTCCTAGCTGTGTAAGCTTGGGAAAGTTACGAACTTTCTCAAACTTCAATTTTCTTACTGCAAAATGAATGTAATACTGGAGTAGTATCTGTTTCATAGGATTATTGGGAAGATTGCATGAGATGCGGCATGTGATTGGCATATGATTGGCTGTGTGATAAATATTAGCTATTATTAACAGTAACAATAGAAATCTCCTAGCTTTCTGAGGAGGTGAACAATGATTCACTCAATAAACCTGTGTCTGCTCGGTATCGGGCCCTGGATTTAGAGAGCTAAGGTGCACTATTGTTCTCTTGGCTCTCAAGAGGCTTGATGTTTAGAGGGAAGACAGATGCGCAGCCAACCACAGCTGAAAGGAAGAAGGTATAAGGTGATACGGGATCTTGGGGCAAAGCCAGTTCATCAGTTGGGATGTTCTGGCTAAAACTTCAACTCAAATTGTCTTGACCAATTAGAAAATTGGTTCCTGTATGTAACAGAGAACTGGTAGTTTCTGCCGCCCAACAATACTCTCAAGGACCCAGAGTCTCCCTATTTCTGCTCTAGCAGTGGTGCCTTTCTCCTCGGAGTTTAGTGAGGAGGTGTAACATCCAAACATGTCTAGATATAATAATGCCTAAAGACGATGAGAAAGAGTTCCTTTTTGTGTCTCTTCTCAGGAGTGAAAAAACTTCTGCCGGGGTCCATAAGCCAACTTCTCCCATCTCATTGGCCGTGCATGGGCTATGTGCCTACGTGGTACCAATCGCTGCCATGAAGACGAGCATTACCCTTGAAACCTGAAGCGTGGAGGAGGTTAGCCTTCCTCAACGCGCATGGGTGTGTGGGAAAAGAATAGGAACTTGAGTCGAGCCACGGTTATGTTAGAAGTGGAGAGCAGGACACATGCTCGGCGGGAGCCACCAGCGTCCACTACAGACACTCGAATGTACATGGGAGAGTCAGGAAAAACAGACATGTTAGTACCTTGAACTGAGACTTAAAAGATATAAACTTTGATGGGTAGGTGACCAGGAAAGAATTGTTTTTGGTAGGAAAAGGCATTCTAAAGAGAGGAAAGAACAAATGCATAAGGCAAAAAACCCAGGAAGCGGCATGGAACATTTGCTTCCTCCCAAGATGGAAAAGCAGAAACTGGATTTACTCTCCCATCTGGGACAAGCAATAAAACCAGAGAAAAGATGTCAAATAGCAATTTTCAAGACACTGGACATCGGGCAACAAAGGACAATTGATCCCTAAGAGACGGGAAACTAGCGAGGTGAGTCACAACTTGAGTAAGTTCCAGCTTACTCTTCTGAGAGTGTTTCCAGGTCACAGCACCAGGAAGGACGAGGGATTGAAGAGAAAATGTTTTTACGTTTCCGTACAGTTAGGGCTTTCTGAACAAATTTGACTGCAACTTGAAATCTGACCTGTGAGCAATTCTTAGTTAGAAGTTAATTTACAACTGTATGGACAGTGAGAACTCTGGAGAGATTGACCTAACCCGAGAGATATATGGGCTTACATTTCAAGAAGGGCTGCAGCCTGGGACTTGGAGACATCTCTGCATGGTAAAACCGCAGACATTGGCATTATCTTTTCCCTGGAGAGATTTATTTACATTCCAAGAGGTTATGGTAAGACATTTCCCAAGAGACTCCTTTGGAAGTGGAAAAGGAGCATCTGCCTCTTTCTCTTGTATATAGTACAGAAAATTTATTTTTTTGTGTGTCCCTCACCTCTGGGGTGAGCCTGTCACTCATGCAAGACAATTTTTCATATCTGGAGACATGGGGAATGATATCACAATGTTACTCTGACTATTGATCTTGCTGTGAGTATAAAAAGAAATCTGCCTCTGATCCAAAAATCTCAGTGTGCATTAAGGACTAACTTAACAAAGATAAATATTAAAAATGTAAGAGAGGGGAACCCAGGCAGAGTCTGGCAGACTCCCTAAGTCAAGGAGACTGGAACCAAGAGTCTGGGGAGACCAAGGTGGTTAGCGTTTGCAAGACAAAGTGAAAAAGAGAAGGTAGCTACACAGAGGGAGAAGCTTCTCTCTGATTAATCAGCAGATGACTGATGAGTGCATGTGTGCAAAGAAACTAATCAAGGACAGGAAAAAAACAATTCAAATGTGTTAGAAAATAGTGCCTGACACATGCGCAGGTTTAGGCATGTTGTTTATTCCCATAAACCAGAGTGGAAAAATTCATAATTTATGGAGCATTGAGGGGAATATTCAGGAAGGGTTTTTTCCTCAGTAGGGGGGAATAATTTGCCCAGGTGGGAATGCCACTTGGGGCCTGACTAGCAAATCGTGAAAGCAAGACCTAATAAGATCAAACCACTTCCAGGTAGCTAAACCACATACCAAAACATAGCTCATGAATAGTTACAGGCATACACAAATACACAGCACCAAGCAAGTTAAAATTCACAATGTCTATCATTAAAACAAAAATTACCAGGCATATAAACAAGCAGGAAAACGTGACCCATAATGAGGACAATAACTAAAAAAACAAAACCAACCTGGAGCTGACATAGATATTAAAATGAGAAGACAAGTACATATGGACAATTATTATAACTATATTCCATATGTTTAAGAAGTTAAGTAGAGAAATGCAAGATATGAATAAAACCCATATAGAACTTCTGGAGATGAAAAACTATATAATACTCGAGATAAAAAAATACAGTGGAAGATTATATGTGAGAAAATGAAAAAATCCAAAATGAAACCAGAGGAAAAAAGTTTTTTATTTTAAAAGAAAAGAGGATCAGTAAGCTGGGGAGGACTTCAGGTGGCTAATAGACATGCAATTGGAACCCCAAAGGAAAGAAGGTGTGCGGCAAGGTGCGGGGACAGAAAAAATATTTGAAGAAATAATGGCTGAAATTTTTCCAAATTTTTATTAAATATATATTAATAAGTTAATACTATATAACATACTATAAATAAGATGTGAGCATTAGAAACACCAAGAAAGCTACAACAAGGCACATAATGATCAAATCGTACAAAACCAGTGATAAAGACAAAGTCTTCTTCTTTTTTTTGTTTTTTTTTTGAGACACAGTCTCACTCTGTTGCCCGGGCTAGAGTGCCGTGGCATCAGCCTAGCTCACAGCAACCTCAAACTCCTGGGCTCAAGTGATCCTCCTGCCTCAGCCTCCCGAGTAGCTGGGACTACAGGCATGTGCCACCATGCCCGGCTAATTTATATATATATATTTTTAGTTGTCCAGCTAATTTCTTTCTTTC
>CAUYSK010067726.1:0-35832 GCA_963575035.1 Avahi laniger | reverse complement strand
CTCCTGCCTCAGCCTCCCAGAGTAGCTGGGACTACAGGCATGCGCTACCATGCCCAGCTAATTTTTTCTATATATTTTTAGTTGTCCGGCTAATTTCTTTCTATTTTTAGTAGAGACAGGGTCTCACTCTTGCTCAGGCTGATCTTGAACTCCTGAGCTCAAACAATCCTCCCGCCTCAGCCTCCCAGAGTGCTAGGATTACAGGCGTGGGCCATGCCATTTCTCTTTATTCTTTGATTTGACCCTAATTTTGGGAAGCCCACTTGTGATACATGGTTTCCAGAAATCAGAATATGTGGCTCTTTTCTTGCTTAGCTCCTCTCAGTTCTTGGCCTCTGTGGATTTTCCCTTGCCCAGCAGAACTCCTCCCCTGGAGGAAGAAGTCTCTGGTGGTTAGGATGGGAGAAAAGCTTCGTTAGAAGAGAGAACTTTCATACTGCCAGGATTGGAAAGGGGAAATCTGCACCAAATGCCCGGTGCTGTGTTGAGATGGGATAGAGGGGCCATGTTAAGTTGTCCAGATTGCTTCTTACCACCATTCTCGATGAGCAAATTGAGAGGGCAGATGAAGAGCATAGCCAGAGGGAAAGGAAGTGGAGGTATTCATGTACTGACTACTCATTGCCTTCTCTGGAAGTCTTTAAAATCTAGTTTCATTCTAATTCTTGCTATTTTTCCTTAAGATGAAGCTATCTAAGTACACAGAATTAGCAATTTCTCCTAACACTATATGCCCCTAAGAATTGAGGTGTCTTCTTATATTTGATCATCTATGTATACTTTACTCATTCAACAAATGTTTACTGGGGGCATCTTTGTTCGGGTTCTGGGCCATAAGCCCAAGCTGCAAAGATGAACACACTACTGTCCGCTTTCTTGAGGAACCCACATAATGGCTGGAAAGAAAAATCCATCAATTTTATTTAAGATGTGATATAATGTGGCAGGTGCTGTGACAGATAGATATGTACAATGTTTGAGGAACCCAAAGGAGGGAGGCAGATCTTCTGGGTACTATCTGGAAGCTTGCAGATCGCTGATATCTTATAAAAGTGGTTCTATGATCCCAAAGTCTTTGATTGCATCTTTAAACATAGTCCCTATATTATTAACATGTTTTGGGATTTTCAGCATCTCTCTCAGTTCCCTGGGAGGCAATGGGACCTAAAGGTTAAGAGTAGGGGGCCTGGAGGCAGGTAGATATGAGTTTCCAATATGGGCCCCTGCCCTACCTTCCAGTGGGAGGACTTGGGTAAATCACTTACTCTCCCACATCTAGAAAGGAGTATGTGAGTGCTGGGATTAAAGGATGTGATGGGTGTAACACACTTAGCATGGTGCCCAGCGTGTGGTGGGTGCCCCATCATAGCTTTATCTAGGTGATTGAGTATAGGTTTTTTGGGGTGGTGGCGATGACAAGAAACTTGTTTATAGTAAGCTTCACACAATTCACAAAGTCTTAATTGCTGATTCAAAAACTATGATTTAATGGTATCAAAATCATTTAAACATCATTACATAAATACAATATAAATATCTCTTTTAAAAATATGCATAAGTTAGCAATTTATCTGAGGTAAGCCTATACATTCCAAGAGATGATCTGGCTCTGAAACACGATATTCAAACTGCATAGCCACTTTATATTATCTCAGAACGAAGACATAAAACATTTCAAGTGGCACTTCATAAAAATATAAATATCACTTAGATAAATTAACTTGACTTCACATATTTAAATATCAATAAATTAAAAATAATTAAAATAGTGTCCTAACGCTTATACTTTAGGTTCTTCACAGAGAACAACCTAAGTTATGTGCACAGTGGAGTGGTTTGGGACCAGGGGAAGGAATGCCCACGAACTACAACAATCTTGGTTTAGTTGCCCCCCTTATTCATCCGAATAGCCCTCAAGCTGAACTGCAGGAATTCCTTAAGGCTGCGCAGGATGATGTTAATCGCAGTGTGCTGCACCCACTCATTCTGCGACTGCAGCTCCTCTATCAGTTTGGCATTTGCCGTTGGGCTAGGGGTGGCTGCTGCCTCTGCATTCTTTATCTGAGGGGAAAAGAAAACAAAAACGATTCTTTAAATGTTGAACAAATCCTCTGCAGTGAAAGGATGCTCTGGGCTGTGGGAAGGTGTTCAAATTTGGGGTGAATGAGACCAATTGGGGTTGCCTGCCCTGACTTGCCCAGGTCGGGGAAGGTGCTTCTGCTTCCAGCCCACCCCGAGTAGGACCCTTTCATAGCAACTGAATTCTAATCATTCCTTTGCTGCTCTGCCTCCCATTAGACCATAAGCATCCTGAGGGCAACGCCACTATCTTATCTGTCTTCTATTCTGTTATCTGAAACAGTGCCTGGCACATAGTTGGAATTTAATAGATGAATGAGGAACCCATACTTAAAGGCATTTTAATGGGTTCTTCAGTGGCCTCTAAATCTAATACTTTCTTCCAGTTTCCCTCTCAGCATCCATGCAACATCTGCTGAGAGTCCACTGATCTGGTGGTGTGAAGAGAACTGGGGAGCACCTTTCCATAGACCCACCCAAATACGGACAAGTAACCGTGGAAGGCCTTGCACCTCCGTTTGCATCCTGGAGTGCTGTAGCATGGCCAGCGATATAGCTTATTGGAAATGCAGATCTAAGGCCCACCCCAGACCTGCCAGTCAGATTCTGCATCACAAGATCCCCGGGACATTCCTGTGCACATTAAAGTTCGAGAAACACGGTTTGGCGGGATCGGCACCAGGATTTCATTCCAGGGCCCTTCTCTTGCACTCGGCTTGGCTTTCCCACCCACGGAGCCCCCACAGGGTCTGCCATTTGAATAGCTAGCTGCTGGTGGCCCAGCCTTTAGCTTTTGGCCACTTCTCTGAATTAACTCTCTGGTCAAATGTAGGGAAAAGGAATTGAAATAACCATAATGAGAAGAATGCCACTTGGCACTAATTAAAATGTTAAAATTATTTTTGTGCTCTCTGTTCTTTGTTATTATGGGTCACTGGGTGGGCTTGAATGTGCTTCCTTCTGCCTCTACAAATCTCTTCTTCTTATCTCTTAAGCTGTTAGAAATTGATGTTAAAATCCACTTCCTTTAATATAGTTTTAAATATAGTTATAAATGTCCTTTTGCAGAAGAGAGCCAAAAACAAAAGGTTTAAACTTTAGGGGACTATTCTTCAGAGCCTTCCATTTACACGTAGCCGCGCATCCCCGAATTGTCCAGGCTGCTTCCTTTGAGCCTGTCTTCTGCATGCCAAGTGGGGGGACGAGGGGAAACACTCACCTTTTCCTTCAGGATCTCGATCAGATATTTGACGCCCATATCCAAAGCTCTGGCGTTGTTCATATCACCCTCAAACTTGTCCTCGATGTATTCCAGGTATGCATGATACCCCGCAAGTCCAGAGGCGATACTTTGCATGCAAATGTCCTAAGGGAAAAGATGGTGGGAAAATTAGTTATCACTAGGAGACAGAACCAATTTTAATCCTAAGTGAAGGACGGGGGTGGGGGATCAATTTTAAAAGTTCAAATTGCTATAATTCAGCATCTTCTCCCTTTGCCTCTCCAGAGGACTTCAAGTACCTCCTAGGCATCACGTTTTGGGACATCAGGAAGCATATTTACAATGGTAAATATCTGGACAATTACAAGCACCACATAATTAATTCGACCCAAAGCCCAACAGGTGCTCAAATGTGGCAATAGGGATCCTTCTTGGATCCTCCCTCTGCTGCTCTTCCTGCACTCCTGCCCATGTCAATGTTGGGCCGAAACCTCCTTTTAAGGAATAATCAGGTTATTTCACTGTGTGGAAGGAGAAGGGTGTGGAGAATTAACGGAGCAAGGAGGGTGGGCCTGGATCCTGCCAGGGGAAGCCAGAGAGGAGAAAGGCCCCCTAGACTACCTTACTCAGGACGAACTAGCTAAACCTGCTGGGGTTTCTAACATTTAGCAGTTGTGAAAATCCTAGCACAGAAGGGCCATCTCAGGCCAAGCCTGCTCAAAGATAAACTGCCTTCAAAAAAGCTTGAGTTGGCATCTTCATGAAATTGCATAATGTTCTTTACATCTATCCCCTTCTTTGTGGACTGCCTGGATCTATCAGGCACTGTAATGCAAGAGGGAGAATTTTACCTAAGTGATAGCTAAAAGTGAATGCAACGAGTTCATACCTGACTGAATCCAGCTTGGAAGCATCCATCTTTATCTGTCATCTGTGGAAGCTTCAGGTTGTTTTCTGCCAGTGCCTCCTTGGCGTCTCCGCACTTGGTACCCTTTTCACACAGCTGGGAAAGAATACCAAAATTGTTATCATGTAAGTGCCCCTAAAACAAACACCACTAGAGGGCCAATTCCTGTTCTGCCACAGCCAGGAAAGTTTCTAAGAAAAGTGAAGTCAAAACCCACTGGCATCCTGGCAAGCAAAGTCCAGTGAATCTGGGCACACTTCAGTCCAAGTCCAGGCTCACTGTGACTTCAGGTATGTTACTCATCCTGAGTCTCAGTTTCCTTATCTCCAAACTGGGGATCACTAAAGTTTGCAAGTTTGTTATGAGGATTAGACACACTATTCATATAAAGTGCCTGGCACATAGTGGGTATTTAATAAAGGACAGCAATTTTGATAATTGGGTGAATATAATTCAAGCCATTGAATGTTCCAGCTGGAAGGACCTGTGAGATCATCTAGTTCCAACCCCATGGTTTTACAGATGGATCCAGAGGTAGTAGGTAGGGAATTTGCCCAAGATGACAAACCTGGTTTGGCAGAACCAGAACTAGAGTCCCAGCTCCCAATCCCCTCTCCTGTGTTCTTTTCTTTCTACCAAACAGAGCCAAAATATCTTGCATTTAAAGTTGGAAGATGCTTTAACTTACATATGATTTTGCCACTTTGGTGGCCTCTAAAGTATACACCTTAGCTGGAGCGACTTTGGGGAGTCCTGACCACTGAGCTTATGTCACCAAAAAGTATTGCAACTTTCCTGAGAAACTGAACATTCATTTCAGGTGGCACTTTTCTAATCCTCCTGAAGTCCAAGGAAGAATGTTCACAGACCTTATTTTTTGGTGAGGGAAAAGGGAGCTCATGCCAAGTGTGGAGTTGAAAATGGGTCAAGGAGCATGGATTCCAGCCCCATTCTGTATTTTCCAGAAAGGAAAGGAAAGGAAACTCCTGAGACCAGCAAGTAGAGGAGATGTACAGAAGACAGTCTAGTCTGTCTCTTTGGCCTCAAGTCTAAAGTGCCCCGGAACCCAATAAAGACCTCTCAATGCCGCCGCCCCTGTCCACACGCAGGGGCAAGGGGAACACGTGTCCCACACGGGCCCTCTTGTCCCCATCGCCAAGGCTACCCACCTGCTCTATCAGTTCATCGATTTTTGAGAGGAGGTGCTTCACGAGTCCTTCTGTTTGCTCTGGAGTGGTGAGTGATGGCTTGTTTGGGGTAGCGTCATCTGTGGAAACTTCTTCCAGAGGTTCTGGGGTGGGGAATGCAGTAGCCACCACCAGGAGCAGCCCCAGAGAGAAGGCGCCTGTGCGGGAGGGAGGGGAGAGCCCAGTGAGCGGACGGCACAGCTGGGAGCTCGCCTCTGCTGGCCTCTAGCCAGCCGGGCGGGCCACACACCCCTCCCTCGCACAGGCGCTGCCGCCGCCGCCACCGGCGCTCCCGGGGCTAGGGATTTCCTTCACTTACGTGCGGAGAGGGATTTCATAGCTGGGTTCCTGGAGGGCAGATGGAGCTCTCTTTCGTTCCTGGAGGGCTCAAGGGTAGAATGAGCCTCAGACATCTCCAGTCTTATATTTATTGGGGCTTGAGACTCTAATTTTGAGTCTCGTGGGAAAATCCCACATTTGATAAAACTTTGTTGGAGGGTAGGGGGGTGGGGCCAGAGCGGGTGGGGCTGATTGGAAACCTTATTAAGATTGTGCAATGTGACGTCCTTTAGCATCACAAGGAATCATAACTGGGGAAAAAAGTGCAGCTTAGGTCATCACTGAGGCTATCTCTAAGTAGTAGTATCACTCTTCCTTTACTTTCTTTTTTTTTTTCTTTTAAGTGACTCAGCACTGTGGCATGTCTTGACAAAGAAAGTAAAGCCGAAGTCATGCACGAAGTTTGATGAGGGGGGAGAAAAAGGAAGCTAAAGCTGACTATGTTTTCTAAAAGAATACTTCAATTACCAGATTAACAGACTAGGATTTAGCGTGCCGGTTAATCTGTATTTGTAAAAAACCTAAAATGTTCTGACCTGTTTGTTCAGACTGCAGCCCCCTGGCCTGGGGTTACAAAGAAGGTAATACTGCCAGTCTTCTGAATGCTTTTATTTCCTGGCTTTCATTGTGACCAGCTGTTGCAGAACTGTCTGGCCACCCCAAATCTTGTGCAGTTATTTCCAGGAGTCTCCAGGTGGATTGTGTGACTCGTTTTTGCCACAGTGTGGGCATCTTTTGGTCTCCTCCTTACGGGCTCCAGTCCACATAGGGGAGGTCACTGCTGCCCTGCTCTCTCCCTAGTGGCTCTTTGGGGGTCCTCCAAGTGAGGACTTTGGTCTTCGTGCCAGAGGGCTCATGCTGGCCCCACTGCCACCTGAGTCCCTTCACCACTGCTCTGAACGGGCCCTAGGTCTGCTGGAGCCCTCCATTACTGAAGCCCACTTGGTTCAGGGCAGAAATGGGGAGAAACACTACTCGCCTCTTTGATGGGGATGTTAAAGGAGCACCTTGAGGCGTCTTCTAGAGCTTGTGTTCATAGCTCCCTTTCATCCTGTGACATGATTTGAATTCACAGGTGGCTGGAAAGAAACTGCTAACACAGGCCAGGCTGTAGCTCTGAAGCAGCTTCCCCTCCAATCCTTTCGTACTGGATCAAGCTTGCACAGAAGCCCACTTCCCTGAGGATGATGTCTCTTGCAGGAGGGTCCTTAGTATCACACAAATGGCCTCTAGATCCGGCAGCCGTACCAGTCTCCAGAAACTCAGGGGGCTCTGAGGATGGCTCAGGGTGGAAACTAGGACCCTGGTACTACGCCAAAACAGTTATTTACAAAACAGAGTGTTAACATCACTATCAGCTTCTTTGCTTTGCAAAGAGGATCTCCTCAAGATTGCTAAGACAATGATCTCTGCTAGGGCGGTTAATATATGGATGATTTACTCAAGTTTTGTTTAGTGTGTATAACATTTTTAGGACCTGCCTCTTGTGGAAAGTGAAGTCATTCATTCTTTCACTGATTGTCTAAGCCTAGAGAAGCAGCAGTCCTCTGGGAGTACTGGGGATTTTTGGTTTGAAAATGCAAATGAGGCTGCTTCTAGACATTGTAAGGATTTTCATTTTCTACAGCAAAACTGATGAAAGAGAAAAATCTAATTTTAATCCTGTAAAGTCAAAAAAGGCTTTAGCACCCTACAAAACAAAACATGCACACACACACACACACACACACACACACACCCCTCTCAGGCACCTGGCAATATTTTAAAAATTCCTATAGAAATAATTATTCTTTTGAAAGGAAAGAAAAGAAAAGAAAATGAAAATGGGGGAGGATGGTTGAATGGTTTCATTTTTAGTGCTCTTGGGTCTTAAGCAACTTAGGCACTCCGGAACTGAGTTCTCTTTCCTGCTTCGAATGAAGCCCTGTCTCCCGGCTCCCGTGTGGTGTGACAGGCCTCCGTAGTGTGGGATTTTTGCTTTTTCTCAAATATCTGTTTTTTAGAAAATGTCACTTGGTAAATTTCAAATACCTGAACTTCATGACACAACACAATATACAGATTTATCTTTTCAAGAAAAAGTGTTTTTTAAATAGGCAGTACTTGTCCATGATAAAATGTCGAAACAGGATCTTAGGGCATACAGGGGAAAGTAAGTTTCCTTCCTTTCCTGGCTCCTTTTCCCAGAGGTAATGCCTAATCCCCAGTATTTTCAACTAAATCCTCTGTATTCTAGTCTGGGAGAGGTTTTCAGCCACCCAAGTACTCACCTTGAAACTGCCCCTTACAAATTAATAAAGGGGTACAAGTTGAGAACTATGGTAAGGGCTGGTAGCAGGGAACCTGTGGCCTTGGGGCCACATGTGACCTTCTGGATCCTTGAGTGTGGCCTTTTTACTGAATTCAAATTTTACAGAATAAATCTTTTTAATAAGGGGATTTGTTCTGTGAAGTTTGGATTCGGTCGAGGGGCCACATTTGGGGATCTGGAGGGCCACATGTGGCCCTAAGGCCACAGTTTCCCTGGAGACATAGCTAAAAACGATGATAATAACCAGCCACTATCTTTTAGTTAGCTTTCCTATAATTGCTACTCAGGAGTCACATAGCTGATGATCATAAAGATTCTTAACTTTTCCCATTGATAACATCACCCTGTGAAACCTAAGGCTAGTTTTTGAGATGTCTTCCAGCCCTGAATTCTAGTGGAACAGCTGACCCACCCAGACCAGTGGCCCATACCAAGGAACTGACTCAACTGTCTTGTGACTCCCACCCAAGAAGCAATGCAGCAAAGAAGATAATTTCTGCACTCCATGGTTCTGCCCCAAACCTAGTCAATTAGCAAACCCCATTGCCTAGTCCTTTGCCTACGAAACTATCGTTAAAAACCCCTTCTCTCCAATTTTTGGGGAGATGGAGTTGAGAAATTCTTCCCATCTCCTCACATGGTAACTGCGATATTAAACTCTTTCTCTCCTGTAAGCCCTGCTGTCTCAGTGTATTGCTTCCTGTTGAACAGTGAGCAATGCACCTGACTGGATTGTAACAATCTCTGTATTTACATTGTTGGCTTATGTGTGTGTACACAACACACACACAAATATACACACACTATAATTTTCAATGGTTTAGTGCCATCAACACAGTTCTCTATGGCAGGGCATGCGATAGAGCACAAATCCTCGGGTCTTGCAGCTTGGATTTAAAGCCCAGCTCTACCACTTGTTAGCTGTTTGACCCTGGCGAAGTTACATCAAGGATCTGTTTGTTACACCAAGGATCCGATCTGTGCCTTTGTTTATTCACCTATAAAACTGGGGCGATAGTATTTCTTCCCTTACAGTGCTGTTGTGAAGACGGAACGAGATAGAGTGTGCAAAACCCCCAGCACACAGTAATCCCACAATGAATGCTAGGTCATCCTAACATTCCTTAGCTTAGAGCCTCTGCCTTTGAGAACTCTTCCAGCTCTGCTCTATCAGTCACCTGGTGTCTTGCCTGTGAAGGGGCTGTGAATGAGCCAAACCACTGTGCCAGTGATGTGGTGTCCCAATCATTTTCCCTCTGAAGAAATGAGAGTCTGGGTTTTGCTGAAAATGCCTTATGGCACGAAGTGGGGAGCGGGGAGGCAGGGAGATTTCTTCTTTTTTGAGAACATTAAAATCCCCAAACCAGGTCCCTTGATTTAGATAATTAGCCCGGTTTGTGTCTTGCTCCTTGACCTTTTCCAAGGCCTTCTGCTAAGTGCTTTTATGTCAGAAGTCCACAGCCTTCTCATGCATGGTCATTGTCATTAAGCAAACTCCTGCAAATGGCCCTTGAGGGTGGAGGGTCCTGACTTAACCACAAATCTTATGCTTCTGGCAGTCAAAAAAGGGCAAGTTGTGTGGGGGTAGGAATGCATGTGTAAAGAGAGGTTGGTGACACTGTCTGTCCCCTGCTTGTTGGTAGCATGGATCTTCATTAGTGTCAGTGCCTGGGCCGGCATTTGCTTGTGGGAGAAATGGGCTCTCCCTTGCTCCAAAGCGTTAATGCAGCATGCACAATTCCACCATGATAGCGTCATTCCTGTGCAGCTCAACGGGTTTTCCACTTGAAGGGCTCATCCCTTGTATTTTTTTTTTTTAAGACTCTTTTTAAGGGCAGTTTTAGGTTCACAGCAAAATCAAGAGGAAGGTACAGAGATTTCCCATATGCCACTGCCCCAAAATCTTCCCCTTATTTTAATATGTATGAATGACCAGGAAGGGCTGTGCTGTCAACATTTTTTAACTAATCTCTTAGTTGTTGGATTGCACCACTGCTGATTTGAAGTGACTGCCAGCTGAGACCAAGAGAGGCAGGACAAATGGGAGTATGTGGGGAAGGAGAAGGAAAAGCAAGGCAGCTCTGCTTCCTTGTCCACCTTACGTAGGGAGAGCTGGTCCTGTCTGTGTCCCCCAGAATTACTGCCCATGACTGCTTTCCTACATGTTGTTAGAGTCCAGTTCAGAGTCTACTAACACATTCAAGATGAAGGGGAAAATGTAACTTCCGTTTGGTGCTTAAGCTTGTAGGAGGAGAATTGTTCTGCACATCTCAAAAGTTAAGATGTGGTATCGTGCTTTCTGGCTATATTCTGGGGTTTGGAGATGGATGGGTCTGTGATTTAACAGGAGGGAGAGTCTCAAGAAAAAAAGGGAAGTCACTGGGTACTAGGAAACTTGCAGTTGCTGTCAGAATGTAGTTTCACTTGTCACCAAGTCATAAAAAGTTTGCAAAATGAAACAGTGGGTGATTTAACACCTTCTTCTGGGACTGAGTCCCACTGAGCAGATACCAGTCCTGAAGGCTCTGGGAAGTATCCTGGTTTGGGAAGAGTGGTGGTTTTACTTGGACAGACAATATTAGGGATATGTGGAAAGAGCCAGTAGAAGTTGAAGGGCAGCCAGGTCTGGTGACCAAAACTCTTGACAATTCCCAGCCTGGTTCAGTCTCAGTGCTGGTCTTACAGCCTCAGCTCTGATGTCCTATTGGACATCTTGGTCTGGCCTTAGCTTTTCTGAGGGGGAGGATATGCTCTGGCTGGACCTCGCTCCCCCTAGGTCAGGGAAGGGACTCATCTGCCCTCTGTGTTTCTGATTAAAAACTATGTAGAGAGGTCATCTGTTCTGTGCCCTCATCATTTTGCTATGTGCTGAGTTACCTTCCCCCTGCTGAAGTGGAAAATCCCAGGAATATTAGGAGGGAAGTGGCCTCTTTTGGGGCAATAATATAGACTCCCCCTGCATCCCCTTCACCCTGATCTCTAGGCCTGGAAGAGAGTGTCCTGGTCTCAAGATGTTGATAAGCAAGTTGCTCTGAAGCTGGTTTTGTGATGTGAAATTGCTTTGCTGATCCTGAAGGAGTCAATTGCCTCAGCCCTCTAGGGCTGGGGAGGTCCCGCAGGCTGAGTTTCAGTGCTTTGTCTCTTCTCCATCTGTGGGGAAGGCCTTCTATGTTGGTGGCTGCTGGTTCTGCTTTATAACTAGGAACCTTCAATTTGTCAGCTAGGAGCAATAAGTTCATTCATTCTCACAAGTCATTTAATGCATCTTTGGTTTCTCTAAAGATCTCAGTTCTCTGAGTTCAGTGTCATAGGCAGAAACTAAACATGCAAAGCATTGGTTGGTTTCTTCTCCTCTTTTCTCTCAAAATTAAGGTACTAAGAAATCATTTGAAATCATCACGTGTAATAGTAAGACCAGGGGATTCTGCTGGCCTGGCTATGACGTCTTTCACCTCCCTTCCCTGCCCTTTTGGCTAGTTATTTGCTAAAAAGAGAATGTCTTAATACCTTTGAACAAAGCCTCTTGTGTGTTCTCCTCAGCAATTCATGAAGGTAGGGAAGTCTTCATGGTGGAATAATGTCAATGAAATGCTTTGGACATGTTAAGCACTCTGTAATTCTGAGACATTGAGTTCTATTATCCCTGAAGAAGGACCTACCTGGATTGATTTAAAATGTTACAGAAGAATTGAGATTCAGGTGAGCAGGTCAAAGAATCACAGGTAATTTCTTCGAGCTATTGAATTCTATGTTATATGTAGCTATGCATGTGTATGGGAGTGTGCGGCAGAGAGCAGAGTCCTTGACCTGCAGACCTACCATAGACATGGCTCCGATGGGCGCTGCCCCCTCCATGTGAGGGTGGCCCTAGAGGCCTGTGTACACAGGAAGCCTGGGCTGGCCATCTGTTGTCACTTTTCTGCCAGGGCTCTAGCTCCCCCTGTGCTGCTGGGTCTCCACAGTGGTCCATGTCTGAGTTATAGTATTATGTCCCCCAAGGGCTGTGTGGGGTGACTTCCCTATATCCCTTACCCTGGAGGCCATGTTTCCTATGTGCTACTTCCCATGAGATGGGGATGGGGGAGAGGTGGGGCAGAATGTGGGGACAGGAGGGAAGGCATGACCTGCTTCGCTAGTTGGCTTGGTAAGTGATCAGGATGTGTGGAAATGGCTTCCTATTCCCAAAGGTTTGTTTGGGAGTTTGGTGCCTAAGTGACTGCCATTAAGTGCCTCAGATCCTCCCATCCTTCTAGGACAACCAACAGAAAGACTGTCATATATACTCCTTCTCTGTGTCATGTTTGTTCACTGTGGGCCCAGTAAAGCTATTGAAGACAGCAAGTGTGTGGTCTGGGGCAGGATAGGTGTCAGAAGCAGATTTGGTCCTGGGCTGTTTCGGTTTGATATTGTATGGGCACACTCTTGGCCAGGCTTGTAAAGGCCCTGTTGGCCTTCTGGACTTGACTTGGATTACAGGATTCAGAAGGAAGCTGGGATTTTATACTGCCAGCAAAAATTTTGGCTGAGTATAGAGTTTCCCTGAATTAGGCTTGTCTTTTTACTGCATTGCTAAAACCTTGGTTTCTTGTGTTTTGCAAGTGTAGCTCTTGGCAGATTTGAGTGTTGAGATGACGACTAACTGGAGGATTCTGGGCAAGGTGCTCTCCCATCTCTGGGCTCGATTAGAGAGATGCTCTCTAAAGTCCCTCCTAGCTCGAGCATTCTATGCTTCTGTGGATCTTCACTGGCCATAGTTAGTAATATAGAGTCTACTCTTAATGAAACTTTAGGAACAGGGATCTCTAAATTGAGAAATAGTTTTGAAAGCCCAAAAGTCTCATGCTGTCTTCTAGTTCTCACCCAAGGACCACTTAGTAGACCTGTTTTGGCTGGTCACGATGCCATCCATTTTGACATGCCCAGGGTCTTGGTGGCCTCACGCAGGACTAAACTGATTCAGGAGATACCAGAGCCTAGCATACCAATGCAAGGAAGCAGCAGATTTCTTAGTTATTATACAAGCAGGAACAGATCAATATTCAAAATTAAGTGTTTTTAACTTAAAAAGAATTATACAAGTAATACATATTCAATGTAGAAAACAGAAAATAGAGATAGGCAAAAAGAAAAAAAAATTTGGAAAATATATAATCTTATCACCCAGCAGTAATCATTGTTATCATTATGGTATAATCATTCTAGTTATTTTTCCATGTAGATATACATATATATTTTATATATATACATATATATCTATATGAAACAGGAAAATACCATAACCTTGCTTTTCTTTTTTATACTTCTTTGTATGCATAACATTCTGGGTAACTCTCAGGATAGAGGTGAGGTAAATAATGGCTATAGATACAACAGAGTTCAGAAGGAAAATACCAAGTGAGGTTTATAGGTGACTCTTGCATATGCACACTATTCACTTCATAAGGCACAGGGAAAGAGTTTATATTTTAATGGGGATAAGACACATTTAAAATAATCACTGGGTTTCCTGGGAGGTTAATTTTGCAGTTGTTCGTGGAGTAGTATAATCCCTAAATCAGTAAGTTGTGCTGGTTTTTTGGCATCATGGAAATGAGTTTTCACTTCAGCTGAAGCTTGCTTTCATCTGGTTCTAGACATAGACAAGCTCTGGTTGGACTTCGCAGTGGGCATCAGTAGCTCATTGCTCTTCATTGGTGGCAGTACGTATGGAGAATTGTCATGGATGATGGTGTCATCATCTCTCCTCATCTTATGTGGTTCATTACCTCCTGTGTCTTGAAATTTCTTATTGGGGCCTGTTTTACAAAGCCAGAAAAAGAAATATATATCTCTTGATAAGGATTTTCCACTCTTGCAACATTTCTCTCCTTTCCATCTCTAGTTCCGGCTATAGCCCTCCGGTGACCTCTCACCTATTGTGATTGTGTTACTTATACAAGAGAAACTGTATTTCTTGTGGGAGTAGAAGCAGATAGCATCCTTTGATGATAGTCAGGGAAGGTGTTTGGGTGTTTGGCCATGGTCTCTCTTGAGGACTCTGAGATTCTGAAATGAGGAACTACTGGATTTTTCAGCTTTCTTCCTCCCGACCCCCACCTCCAATCTCTTTAAAAATGCAATTGTAAGCACCTATTTGGGATAATTTGGACATACTGGGCGAAGTCCTAGGAGGACTCTTGGCCCTTGAAGTCTATAACCGCAATATTGTTTTCCTTCTAAAGTATTTTGAGTAATTGAGGATTGATATGTAGGATCAATCAGGTATTTATTGAATGCCAGGTGCTGGGCTAGATTATTTACATACATTAATTCATTTAAACTTCACTCTATGGAGGTGGCTATTTTATCCTCACTTTATGGATGAGAAACTGAAGGAAGTGAGGGAATAGGGAGCCAAGGAACGTGGTTTAAAGATAGTGATATGATGAAAGTATTTAATCTGAGTGAGCAGGAAGAAGACCACGGGGGACTGGAGTTACGGAGGGGGGCTTGGAGGCTGTTGTAATCATCTCAACGTAAGACCAAATGGAGGCCAGCCATCTGGAGTGCACAGACGCTGGCTGGCTCAGGCTCAAGGGAGCCAGTTGTGCCTACCACTTCCTAACTCTGCATTCAGTGACTCCCGATGGTAGCTTGAAATTAGACAAGGTGGAAATATTTATACCATGGAAATTGGCAAATGCTACAAATCGGAACCTTATCCTCCTGCTGCTGCCCAGCTAGTTTTTAATATTTTCCAGCAAATCAGTGGGCCCAAGGAAACAGAGGGATATTTTGAAGGCAAAATCAATTCAATCCATAGATTAGTTATTATACGAGTACTATTTGGGGAGTGTAAGAAAAGAATGTATCAAAGGCATTAAAGACCATTTGATCTTGTCTCATTTGAAAGGCAATTTTAAAAAGCATTTTAAGGAAAGAGATTGTTCTCATCAAAATATGCTGCTTCTATGCCCCAAAATGAAGGCTGCTACTTTTATAAACAGATAGGCACAGGCTACCAGCTGAATTAGGGACAGTTAGGATATGCACAGGAAAGAGTTAGATGCCCTTGGGTTTTTCCCAGCCAGGTACTGGATCATGCCTTGGTGGACTGGGGCAGAGGCTGAGCCTAGCTCTTTTGAGCCATGGGCCAAGTTAGGAACTGGAGATTAGTGACATTTGGGAATTTGATTAGTGACATTGGGAATTTGATGCAGCAAGGCAGCAGCCCAGAAACCTAGGATTTCTGCTTTGTCACTGTCCCACCCCAACCAGAGCTGATGAATAAAGGGGTTGGCTTTGGGCCCCTGAGTGGACAGGATGAGGAGAACCCTGAAGGTTTCTTAGGGTCTCTAAGGGATTGCTGGTTCTTGGATAATAAGTTTGCTCTTAACTGTACCAGAATGACAGAGAATCACTTTTCTTAATATTATTCTTGGCATGGCATCTTGTCCTGCATCCTCCTTCTGATTCATCTCTGCTACAGTTCTGTTGCGTATTTCTAGGATGTTGCATTAGAAAAACAAACAATGACATTAAATCCAATCTTCTATCCTCTTCTAACAATACCTACCGATGACAGGAACTTGGTTGACACTTGTCTATGTTACAGCCAAACTTAAGAATGTTGAGTAAAATATAAAATTCCCTGATAGAACTTGCTCTATTACATGGCACAGTTCCCAGACAGGTCACATGGGACTCTACGCTACTTTTTTTTTGTTTTCCAAAGCATGTAAGTCTTTTCAGAGCAGTTTCAGCGCAGGGTAGAATTACATCTTGCGGATGCCGTGACGTCTCTATGTTCTGAGCTTCTATCGAGACTCATGCCTCCATTCTCCCGGAAGCCTCTGTTGTTCCATTTCCAGGAATGATGCAGGTTTTCCTCTGGGCTCTCTCACAGAGTCATGTACTGTACTGATCTGTTTCCAGGCAGTGGCGTGATGGCACAGGCTGTAGAGCTAAACTGCCTGGGTTCAAATCCTTGTTCTGTAATTTACAAGCTATGATCCATTGGGAAGTTATCTATCATCTGGGCTTCACTGTTTTCATTTGTAAAATGGGGGTAACAATTGTACCTTACGTCATATGGTTGTGGGAACCTATGTAAAGTGCTTAGCACCTGCCTGGCACATTGTAGGCTCAATAAACTTGAGCTATTTTTTTTTAAAGTGTAAATATATTTAATGCAAACCAGATCAGCCCCAAATCTTCCAAATAATGTTATTGACTACTAGTGATCTATAAACCGGTTATTCATTCAAGCATGCTTTAACACAATGAAGTTTTCCTTTCTTACAAACAAAACAAACCTCACAATTTTTGATCATAGATGCAGTTTAGGGAATGTCCTTTCCCTGTAGTGAACATGGTAACTTGAGCTATTTTTATTGTTATTATTTCTTTCTCTACAATTGAGAGTTTCTCGAGGGCTTCATATTTCTCATGCCAAGGAATAGCATAGTTTTAAGCACTTGATGAGTGCACAGGCTGAGGAATGAATGAAAGGTGGGGGTCTCCTTGCAAATTTACATGTTGAAAATAATCATCAAAGGTTTAGAAGTAAAGAGTAGCTTAATTTATAAAATTTTCTTTGTATATGCTTTTTAAAAGCCATATAAAATATTAAGCTCATTTGATTCACAAATTAGAAACAAAAACTATAATATTTTATTAAAAAATGTATATACTTATTCCATGTCACAGGCAGTATGGTTTACTAGGAAAAGCATGGATTGCAGAGACACCCTTGGTTTAAATTCCAGCTCCATCATTTACTACTTGTGTGGCTTTGGGTGAGGTGCTTCAACTCCCTGTGCCTGAGTTTCCTCATTGGTAAACTGAGGAAAATAAAACCATCTGGGGGTGGTTGTGAGAATTTAATGAAATCATATCCATGAAGCACAGTTATTGGTATATACTAAGTTGTCAGCAGATGCTAATTGTTGTTGTTTAGTTGTTATATTAGACAGAGGTGGAGGTAAGAGAAAAAAGAGAGAAAAGGATCAAGGTAGATAAGCAAAAAGGGGAAAGATAGCTTAAAAAGCCAGAAATGACCACCAAAAAAAAAAAAAAGGCAAATAGAGTGGCTCATAGATTTCATTTTGGTTTAAAATGTTATATTTTAAGTTTCTAGTTTTTGCACAGGTAACACATACCCATGGCACGAAATTCAAAAGGTAAGAAAGGATACTCAGTGAAAAATAAGTCACTTTTGCCATGCCTCAGCCATTAGGGGCAACTATTGTTACTGGTTCCTTGTGATTCCTTCTGGAAATACTGCATGCGTTTATACATAAAATATTTATATTTCCCATGAATATTTATTTTTCCCATGAATATTTCCTGTTCTTTGCCAGACTGATGAGGAAAAAACATATATTGGAGTGGTTTTAATTTGCATCTTTCTTATTATAAGTAAGAGGGATATCTGGTCAGATATTGAGAACCATTTTTATTTTGTTTTCCATGAACTCTATTTTCCTATCCTTTGTATATTTTTCTGTTGGTTGTTGATCCTTTTCTATTGATTTGAAGGAGCTCTTGATATACTCCAAAAGGCAAACTTTTGCTTTTCACATGTATTTTTAGTTTATTATTTATTTTTCTGCTTAGTTTATAGTGTTTTTTGGCCATGAAGAAAGTTTACATTTATATGAAGCAGACTTTATAGCCTTTCTTTTATGGCTTTTAGATTTTGTGACATACTTAAAAAGGCTTTTTTCTCTCTCTTAATTCTATGACAGATTTTTATTTTGTTTTGTTTTATTGTTTGTTTTGCTAGAGATGGGATCTCACTCTATCACCTAGGCTGGGGTGCAGTGGCACAATCATAGTTTACTGCAGCCTTGAAGTCCTGAACTGGAACAATCCTCCTGCTTCAGCCTCCTGAGTAGCTAGGACTACAGGTGTATGTCACCACACCTGGCTATTTTATAATTTTGTAGATATGGGGTCTCCCTATGTTGCCAGGCTGGTCTCAAACTCTTGGCCTCAAGGAATCCTCATGCCTTAGTCTCCCGAAGTGCTGGCATTACAGGCGTGAGCGACTGTGCCTGGCCAAAAAGGCTTATTTAGTCTATTTTAATATCATAAGGATATCCTTCAAAGTTTTCTTCAAGTATCTTTAAATATTAGGTTTCAAAATATTGGGCAAATACAGACTATACTTGTCACATGACAAAAGGAAGTATTCTTGTCACACCCTCCTATAAATACACATACACAGAAAAAATGTAGATCTCTATGGAGGAATAAACAACACTTCCTTTCCTCTTTCTATTTTTGTTTTTCAGGTTTTCTGCATTGATTATGTATTACTTTGGCACTCATAAAATATTAATTAAATAAAAGTTTATATTGGCATTTTTTAACCTTCTTTTAAGGTATCCTTTGGTTCCTGGATCTCTCCTAATGCCAACATTGCTGCCTGTTTTGCTTTGGAAACAGTCTATCTGGCTTCCACCCTGCACAGCTCTGGCCCAGTCAGAATGACTTCTTATTACTAATCAATGAATCATTTCGTCCTAGTCTTACCTTACCTCTAGCCTATCTGACCAATCCCTCCTGCTTGGCCTCATTTCTCCTCTCTCTCTGCTGCTCCTTCTTCCTCCTCGTGGACGTGCCTCAGGCCACTGCCCTGGCTGATCCCTGTACAATAATCGGTAACATTTAGGAGAGCTCACTGTGCACCAGGTGATCCAAGTCTGCGTATATTGTCTCAATTAGTCCTCACCACAATTTTCTAAAGGAGCTATGATTATTGACTAGATTCTTCAGATGAGATGATGGAGCATTAGAAGAGTTAAGTAACATGCCCAAGAGCCCCCAGCCGGAAAAGGGTAGAGCAGGAACTCTGTGATCTTAACTACCATACTGAACTAGTCACTCTTTTCTCTGCCTTCCGTGGGCCAGCTCATCCCTGTGTGGTTTTACTTACTTACTCCGAAGTTTATGTCCCTAACTCTGATCTCTCAAGGTCTTGCGTTCTAGACAGCTTAGTGGACATTCCCACTGGGATATGCCAGAGACACCTTAAATTCAGCGTGCGTGTACCTCCTGAGATTATCTGTCTTGAACGAGGGGACTTTTTTCATAGTGTCTGGTAGAAAAGGCTGGAAAATGAGAGCACAGGGAACTTTAACTCGGGTATTCTGTGAGGTTGATGCTTTGCTTTAATTAAGTTAGATTCGATTCATCAGCTTACTATAGGCCTTGACCCCTGACCTCAAGGAATTTTTAATGATTCAGCTTGATTTGCATGTCCTTGTTGTTTTAAGGCCAATGAATCCTTTTGGAAGATTGGTTACCTTTTCCGTACAGCCCAAAGTAATTTGCTTATCCTGATGGGAAGGTCCATCCATTTCCTAAAAGTGAACGGGGCTTCCTCTCAGGGAGCAATTAGCATTGAAAGTCTGGATCCGTTTATATCCCCTGAGATTCTGGGGTTCAATCCATTGGATTTAATAATCACAGATAACTCAAGGTAGGACATTAGATTTAAAAACAATTGTGTTCCAGTAAGAAGAACAAACTTCAACTGGAAGAGGAATCTTCTGGCTGAAAGATTTGGTTTTTATGCCTTTACAATTAATAACAATTTCTGTAGGAAAAGCATTATCAATTCCAATTCTCCAGGATAGGGTTTTTCTTTTAATTTATTTATTAATTAAAAGAATTATAAAATAACACATACTAATTGTGACTATGGCAGATTGCCAACCCCTTGAGATGCCTGCTATTAATAGCCTATACTGCCTCCACGCCTTGCCATGAACTCACACAAATGGATACCAACTGGCATCCTAATTATTATATAGGGTTGGGGTTGGGTTATTTATTTATTTTATAGTAATGAAATCATACAATGCATGTTACTCTGAAAATTTTTTTTCTCACCAGCTCTACATGATGGATACCCCATTCAAGTCAGTTAATGTAGTTTTCATTCTTTTAAATAATATGTAATATATTAATAGCACATCCCATGATTTGTCCAACCAATTTCCTTTTAGTGGACATCCAAGTCAGTTTTGGCTTTCTGCTTCTACAGGCAAGGCTGCAGAAGACATCCTTATATGTACATTTTTATATAATGAAGCATTTATTTCTTTGTTCTTTCTTTTTTTACTTGTTTTTTTTAGAGATGGTGTCTCACTATATTGCCCAGGCTAGTCTCAAACTGCTGGTCTCAAGTGATCCTCCTATCTCTCTCCTAAGTTGTTGGAATTACAGGCATGAGCCATAACAACCAGCTATTTATTTCTAAAGAGTCCTAGTCATCAGGGAAATGCAAATCAAAACCACAATGAGATATCACTTAACTCCAGTGAGAATGGCTTTTATCAAAAAGTCTCAAGACAACAAATGTTGGTGTGGATGCAGAGAGATAGGAACACTCATACATTGCTGGTGGGACTGCAAACTAGTACAAGTCTATGGAAAGTAGTATGAAGATACCTCAACGAACTAAAAGTATATCTACCATTTGATCCAGCAATCCCCAAAAGACAGTCTATAAAAAAGACACCTGCACTCAAATGTTTATAGCAGCACAATTCACAATTGCAAAAATGTGGAAACAACCCAAGTGTCCATCAATACATGAGAAGATTAATAAAATGTGGTATATGTATACTATGGAGTTCTACTCAGCCATAAAAAGATAAACTATCTATTGAATTATCCTGGATGGAGCTGGAGCCCATTCTTCTGAGTGAAGTATCACAAGAATGGAAAAACAAACACCACATGTACTCACCATTAAATTAGTACTCATTCATCAGCACTAATGTGCACACATGGGAAGTAACATTTATAGGGTGTGGGGCAGGTGGGAAGGGGGAGGAGGGATGGGTATATGTACACCTAAGTGTGTGGCGCACACCATCCGGGGGATGGGCATGCTTGTTGAGTGGTGCAAAGGCAATTTATGTAACCAAAGCGTTTGTACTGCCATAATATCTGAAAAAAAAAAAAGGAAAGAAAAAGGAAAAAAAAGATAAGAGTCTTAAAAATAAGATTGCTGAGCTCCAGGGTTGGCTAGTTTCTAAAACTGTATTAATATATGAGCAGAGGAAGGGCAAAGGGAAGTCATGTACTTCTGCCTGCCAGGTACTATAGTAGGTACTTTCCGTAAGTTGTTTAGTTTCATCTTGGTCTCCTGTCTTTAGTCCTGCCCCAGTCTCTCCTCTACATAACCACAAATGAACATGTCACTCTTTGCTCAAAAGCCCTGCATAGTTCCCATCACCTTTAAGATAAAGGCCAAAGCTACTAACATGACTCACAAGGCCCTTCACAGTTCGATCTCAGTCCACCTCTTCCCTCTCTCTCTTGCCCCTCTTCCTTTCTCTCTGCATTTCAGCGCACCCAAACTATTTGCAATTCCCCACCTTACCAGGCCATCTCAGCCCTCTAGGGCTTCACTCTGCTTCCTCTCTGTTCTAATGGTCCTCACCCACCTCTTCCCCTGGCTCTTCTCTCATCATCACTTAGCATCCACGCAGTCTTTGGCTCTTCCAGAACACCTTTTGCAGGTTGGTTTATGAATTAGTGAGGCTAGATCACATTGTAATGACTTACAACCCACCAGTTTGGTGGCTTAACACAATTTTTTTGCTTGGCCAGTCAAAGTCTGCTGCATGTCTGGGTCATTCTCTTTGACAGCTCCCTTCAAAGACCTGCCTGCCAGAGCTGATGGAGGCTCCCCCATCCTATATTTGTACTGGTCAGAACGCCTGGCTTCCTTGGTTGCTATGGTAGGATAAGAGGAGGTATCGTAGTGGATTGGCCCAGAAGTGACCATGTTAATCTCATTTTCAGCTCACTGGCCAGCCCTGTTACATGGCCCTGCCTGACTATAAGGGGACAGAAGTGTGATCCTCTCATAAGGCCAGAAGCCTCTACCACAGGGGAGATGCCGCCCCCGTCCATGTGTCTATTGGAATTATTTGCATGGCATCTGAATCATGGTTTATGTATGTCTCCTCCAGTACAGGGGGCACTTCATGATGTGAAAGGATTTTGTTAAAATATCTTATTTATATCTCCAGCATCTGGCACAGAGTTTGGCATACAGTAAATGGCCAAAAAACATTTGCTGAACAAATCCATTCACACAAATCAATAATCTACATTTTATAGATGGAGACACCAAATTTCAGAGAGGTCGGTTAACTCACCTGTGATTCCACAGCTAGGAGGTAGCAAAGCCAATTCACACCCAAGTTCATCAGATTCCAAAACCGATACTTTTAGGAAAAGTTCTAGAAGTATCTGGGATGGAAGTAGTTTGCCCGTGGGGAATGAATTCGATCTTAGAGACAAGGGAATCCTACCAGTCTCTTCAGCACACCAAGTCTGCAGTGCCCAGGGCGCATCTGCCAGGGGCCTCCTCTTGGTGTTCAGGGAACCAGTGCTGAAAACCTAAGCAAACTTTTATGATCCAGCGCCTGCAGGGATGGACTTTAAAACCAAGCAAAACAAAGAGAAAAAAGCAGTCCCAGCCAAAGTGAAGGGTATTCAGGTCACTATCAGAGCATCCCTCTATCCTTGCTTCGTATACTTGAATTTAAATAAAACCTCTACTTTTCATACAACTTGTGTGCTACAGAGTGCTGTAGAATATGAGGTTTGAAATCAAGTTTGAGCCCCGGCCACGTCCCAGGCCTGTCACTGGACCTCGCCGAGCCTCCCTTTGTCTTACAAAATAACACCCACTATAGTAATACCCTTGTCCCTACAATTTGGGATAGACCTTAAAGTGCTAACTTTGTGTCCCGTCCCACTAAGCTCAAAATTTCAATAGATCTTCAGGTAAGTACCCTACCTTCCTCATGTTCCCAGGACTTATACTGTCTCTCTCTCTTTTTTTTTTAATTTCAGCATAATATGGGGGTACAGATGTTTAGGTTACGTGTGTTGCCCTTGCCCCCCCTTCCCCCCTCAGTCCAGGTTTCAAATATGTCCATCCTATTGCGTGGTCCGCATTGCATTCTTTGTGTCTCTTAATCTTCTACAGCACTCTCACACGTATGTTTCTTCTGTTTTGCTATTTTGTGTTTTTAAAAAACCTTAAAAGACAGAGTACTGGAAGTGGAGTCATTTTACTCTCTAAAAACATTTTAAAATGAAAATTATTTGCTAAGAGTCCAATATCAATTCAGTTCAAAATAAATCTCAGATCTATCAATTCTGTTTTCCCTTACTCTGATTTATTTTAATCATAGCATTTACCAGCAGCTGAGATTATATTATTTATCATTTGCATGTGTGTTTATTGTCTCTCTCTCTCCCACTAGTGTAGAAGCTTCTTGAGGACTCGGACTTTGTTTTATTCACCACTGTATCCCAGTCCCTGTAAAAGTGCCCAGTACATAATATGTCCTCAAAAAATATTTATGGAATGAATGAATGGACAGATGAATCTTTAATAACTGTAAGTCACTCAGGGAATTGCTTCTGGTATGTGTGATGCAGGAGTTAATCTGATACTGCTGTTTCAATGAGATTTAAATGTGATGGACTCTTGTAACATTCAGGTTGTTTGAATTTGGATATGGGACTAAAGAGTTGATCAATGAGCAATAAAATAGAAGAAATCATTGGTTTCTAGCAAAGTATCATTTATTTTTATAATATTTATTTATTTTTTTTATTTCAGGATATTATGAGGGTACAAATATTTTGGTTATATTTTATGACTTTGCTTCACCCAAGCAAGGATTAGAGACATGCTCTTCCCCTCTACAACACTCACTGCATCCATTAGTTGTGAGTTTACCCACGCCCCACCCTCTAATCCCTGGAGAATATTACTATGGTATGAGCACCATAGTGTTGATCAGTTAGTGCCAATTTGATGGCAAGTACATGTGGAGCCCATTCTTCCATTCTTGTAATACCTCACTTTGGAGGATGGGCTCAAGCTGTATGCAGGAAAATATAAGAGGTGCTAGATCACTGTCATTTCTTATAATTGAGTAATATTCCATTGTATACATATACCAAATTTTAATAATCCACTCATGCATTGATGGGCACTTGAGTTGTTTCCACATCCTTGCAATAGTGAATTGTGCTACCATAAACATCCGGGTGCAGATGTCTTTATTATAGAATGTCTTTTGCTCTTTTGGGTAGATGCCTAATAGTGCTATTGCTGGATCGAATGATATTTCTATTTTTAGCTTTTTGAGGTATCTCCAAAAAGTATTATTTAGATTTTTTAATGCAGAAATAGGGTGTAAATGGGAAGTGGAACTATTTCATCCTGCATTATCAGTGCTTCTGGTGATGCTTATTTAAAACATTTCAACACTTTCTATTACAAAACTAGTGAAGTTTCCCCCTGCATACCTACTGACCCCAGAAGTAACCTCTCTAAGAGTTCTGGGAGTTTTATACAATATGTTTTTGTGTAGTGGGTCACAGATTAACTCGTTCCCTGCTCTGGGAGATACAAAGGGCAGCGCCTTGGTTTTGCTCTAACAGGTAGGTTATCTTTTTTCTCGCAAGTGCTTCCTCACTGGGCAGCAGGGAAGCCTAGCCCTGCTAGCTAATGGGAGCCCAGTCTCTTCTGCTTTAGACAGTCTCCTTTCGCTTTGACACAGCTCCTTTCGAGGAAATGCTGAGTCCTTCGGCACTCTGCTCCTCTGCCTTCTCCTCCCCAAGATGGTGCCTTGGGGAAGTTATGTGGACACTTACTGGTACCTGCGATGGGAACTTGGGTCACACCTTATCCCTGTGGGTATGTGCCCTTAAAACCTGCAGCTAGTGGACACGAGGCCCGTGCTCCCTCAGCTTGCTCTGACTTGGGCCATCTGCGATTTCCCTGGGGCAGGCCTGGGAGCTCTCAGCAAGGCGGTCCCTCCCTTTCCCTCTCCCATACCCTTTCCCTGGAGGCCTCCTTTGGAAGCTGTCAGCCACCCTCTGTGCCCCTTCCCAGGGTTCGAAGGAGCTTGTGTACACTCCCCTACCACCTGGCAGCTAAGGAGTCCTTGGCCACTGAATCCAGGCCTTTGTCCTGCCTCATCACACCTCACAGAGGTGCCGGGCACTGCAGGGTGGTATCTTCCTAATGAAATGGAAGAGGAGCAAGAGCCCTTCTGCTTTTGACTTTCCCCTCCACCTCACCCCTCCCCTCTGGGATTTTGGGTTAGGAGGCAGGATTTCCACAGTCCACGTGTCTGACCCTCTGCCAGCCAGCTAGGTTTCTCTTCTTGCCACAGCCCTTCAAGCCTGAAGGCTGGGCTTTTATTTTACTTCTCCTTCCTGTCTGCTAGGGACTTCTCCTAGGGCGTACCTTCCTCTGTCCCAACTCTAGTGCTATGTCTTAGTGCAAGTTCAGGGAGAGAAGTAAGTTTGCTGATACAGAAACATAAATTGGGAAATAGTTCAAAAATGACCTGCTGTTACAGGTGTCTATCTTTTATTTAGTTTAATCACCAAAGGTGAGGTTGTGCTATATAAAAATGCCCTGTTGCTTCTGATTCCATTTAGTATTTCTTGAAGAACTTTCCGTAGTCACACACGCACACATATCTACCTTATTCTTTTTCAAAAGCTGCATAGTATTCCATAAAAAGTAATAGAATTTATTAAGGCTCCTACTGATGGACATTTAGGTCATTTCTAGTTCTTTTATGTACAAACAATGCTGGGATAAACATTACTATTAATATATACAGTTTTGGGGGTTTTTTGGTGTATTCATGTAAGTATATTCTTTGGCTATATCTCTAGCAATGGGATTGCTGGACCAACTGGTATGTACATTTTAGATTGGCTAAAAAGGTTTTAGCATTTTATCAGTCTCATCTACCAGTATGACGTCACTGTTTTCCCTCAAGATAAAGGTTTTTGTAATTATGCTAGTGATTAACAGACACTAAGAATACATTTGGAAGAAAGAGAGGAAGAAATAGGAAGGAGATGATTCATTTGGCCAACATCAGCGCCAGGTGAGGAAGAGGTTCATGGGTGTTGGGAATCCTCTAGACTGGGTGGGAATTCTAGCTCTGCCATTTACTAGCTGTGTGACCTCAGTTTCCCCATTTATGTGGGCGATTGTGAAGATAAATCAGATAACACATGTAAAGTATTTAGAATTCCATAAATGCTTACTCTCAGTACTGTTGCCACATACCTGGTGCTGTGCTAGATGTACTGAGCACTGGTGAGAATATAAAAGGAATTACTAGACTTTCTTCCAGACCAGTTGGAAAAACTTACAAGCCCATTAGAAATCATCAGGAAAGAACAAAGACCTTCAAAAGCCCTAGGTGTCATACAAATCCAGATCTACTTTGGAGATTATTTGTGTGGCTGATTTATGTGTATTATTTATGTGGATAATTTTTAAAAATCAGTCCCAATGAAATGACTTCTTCATGGGAGGTGCTTTACAGAGCTCTCTTCGATTTCTCATGCCTTTCTTGAAAGCAACTCATAAGTCATATGACAGGTTGATATGTCAACCTAATTTTCAAAAGTTTAATTACATGTTTGTCATGGTTTCTATAGAGTTAACATCCTGAAATTCTTTTAAAAACGTTGTATATAGGCCGGGCGCGGTGGCTCACGCCTGTAATCCTAGCACTCTGGGAGGCCGAGGCGGATGGATCGCTCAAGGTCAGGAGTTCCAGCCCAGCCTGAGCAAGAGGGAGACCCCGTCTCTACTAAAAAATAGAAAGAAAAATGATCTGGACAACTAAAAAAATATATATAGAAAAAATTAGCTGGGGATGGTGGCGCATGCCTGTAGTCCCAGCTCCTTGGGAGGCTGAGGCAGGAGGATTGCTTGATCCCAGGAGTCTGAGGTTGCTGTGAGCTAGGCTGACGCCAACGACACTCTAGCCCGGGCAACAGAGCCAGACTCTGTCTCAAAGAAAAAAAAAAAAACGTTGTATCTAGCTTTAGGGTAGACTTGGTTCTTCCAGAGGGTTTCAAAGGGAAATTTTGCTTGTTTTTAGGACTTTTTATTTTGTAAACCATCAGAATCCTGTGTGTGTCTCATTGAAGATGTGGTGGCGTCTGCCCCGGGTCAGGAGAGGAAGTGCTGAAATAGTGAAACTTAGCTGTAGCAGTATCCAGCTAGGAGACAGACGGCCAGCTGCAGCTTTTCCCCAAACTTGGCCCTGTTGCGTCATGACATGTCCCTAGTGACGCCGTGGAAATGCTATTTGAGACCTTCTTCATTCTCTCCTCTATTACTCATATTTTACAGTTTTGGGGTGAGTCAGACCTGGATTTGAGCCCTCGTCCTGGCTCTTACTACCTGTATGATATTAGCAACTCTTTTAAATCAACGCTTCTTCATTTTCCAGTGGAGACAAATGTCCCTAAATGAACATGTTAGCAAGCACTTCAGGAGATTCGGATATGGGAGGAATGTGTGAGGGACCTTTCGGGGAACTGAAATCCGGAGAGGGCAACTGTTTTGCCTAAGACCGTGCAACTAATCAGCGGCAAAGTTAAAGTTGATCCAGAGTTTGCTGACTTCTCTAGTGATCCTCTAGTGTCTTCTCCTACCATAAAATAGTTCAGATGTTCTCAGAAAGACACACCCTAGACAGACCCACCTGTCCAGCTCCAAGGTGCACCAGCTCGTCTGCTTCTCCTTCCTTCCAGTTTTCACCAAGGCTATTCCCTTCTTCCTTAAGCTCTAGTAAAAACCTAGGAGTCAGGCAGGTGCCTTCTTCCCTCTCACCCCATATGCTATCTTTCAGAAATCCTGTCATTTTACCTTGCAAATAATTTTCAGATTTATCGACTTCTCTCTGTCTGCACTGCCACGACCCCAGTCAATGTTTCCATCATCTTCCACCTGGACCGTAACTTCCTATCTGGTCTCAGAGTGAACTTTTCACAATGTCAATCTGCTCTCTCTCCATCTGTTTTAAAAACCTTCAATGGCTCCCTATGGCTGTTAAGTTGAAAGTATACACCACATGATGTGGCCTCCAGTGTCCAGCATGGGCCTGCTCTTCAGTCTTACCTTACACCGTCCTTCTCCCCTCTGGGCTCCTCTTTCCAGCTCCCTGAATATGTCAGCTCCTCCCTGCCATAGGGCCTTTGCACATGATATCCATTTGCCTAGAACATTCTTTTCTCTCTTCCTCCTCCTTTGCCCAGACAGCTCCTACTCACCCTTCAGTTCTTAGCTCAATGCTCACTTTCTTAAGAAAACCTTTTTTTTACCGTTTCTAGTTTGTCAGGTTCCTGTTACAGGCACTCCTAGGAACCCCCCTTTTTTCCCTGTATATATGCTTATCACAGTCTGTGATTAATACACTCATTTGTGTAACTACTTGATTAATTTTGGTTTTTCCCATCAAGTTATACGTTTTACAAGAGCAGATAACAGGACTGATTTTGCTCACTACTGTTCCCCCAGCATCTAGAATAGTGCCTGGCACATAGTAAGTCCTTAATAAAAATTTGTTTGATGAATGAATGAAGTTTATGTCCAGCTCTTCCTCAAGTCTCCCTTGATCTATCTTGTCTGGCCCCAATCACCCAAGGCCCATCTTTCATACATTTATACTTAGTTGAGCACATGTTAATACATGTGTATCTTTTTTGTTCTCTTTATCATAAGGTAACTTCTATATTCTGTCTTGACCATCTTCATTGATACTTTCTGAGTGTCTCAGATAGGAAATAGCAGGGGCCTCATGACTATAAGAAAGGGAAGCACTTAGTAAATTACCCTTCCTTTCTCTTTTTTACTGAACTGCTGGGGAAATCCCTTTGATCATGAAAACCAGAGACGGAGTCAGGCTGGAGGTTTGCATCAAAGCTTGAACTCTAAATAACTAGGAAAAGAGGATGGAAATCTACAGCTGTTCATAGTCCATTAAATTCCTTTACCTGTGAGAATCATAGGATTCGCTCTCTGAGACCTTTGGATTGATCTCATGGATTTCATACTACTATAAATCATGATTGCAAATTGCTTTAAGCTATAACCTGTACGTAGATAAGATTTAAGATGGGTAGAAGCTTGGGTTGGTAGTGTAGGGCACATCATCACGTGTGTGCTTAACAGGCCAAACAAACTATTGGCCTGAGGCAGAGATGGGGTGGGGAGGCTCTGAGATCTTCCTTGGGGTAGCTGGGAGTGTTCCCAAGAACTGGAAAGTTGGCAGTGTGAAACTAGGGACTGTCCGAGATAAGGCTTGCAGTGCTTTTGCACTTAGTGCTTAGTAAGTGCTAGCAATTCTTTTATTACTGTAGAGAGCAAATGGGCACTTATGCTGTAGTTCAGGGGAGAAATAACATGCACAGCTCACCTTTTTGCCAAAGCATAGGCACACTGGAATCTGCCTACATTTTTATTAAGATAATGCAGTGCGGGCCAGGCGCGGTGGCTCATGCCTATAATCCTAGCACTCTGGGAGGCTGAGGCGGGAGGATCGCTTGAGGTCAGGAGTTCAAGACCAGCCTGAGCAAGAGCGAGACCCTGTCTCTACTAAAAAATAGAAAGAGATTATCTGGACAGCTAAAAATATACAGAAAAAATTAGCTGGAGATGGTGGCACATGCCTGTAGTCCCAGCTACTCGGGAGGCTGAGGCAGAAAGATCACTAGAGCCCAGGAGTTTGAAGTTGCTGTGAGCCAGGCTGACGCCATGGCACTCTACCCCGGGCAACAGAGCGAGATTCTGTCTCAAAAAAAAAAGATAATTCAGTGATCTGCCACAACTTTAGAAAAGGATGCATTTCTTCTGAAATGCAATCCTAAGTAGATGAATCCATAACATGCTACCAGTGTTGGCAAAAGGGAGCCTTTTCTGAGTACCTTTTGTTGCAATAGCACTGAATTCCTGCCTGAGCTATGAGAATTTTTCATGAAACATGTTCCCTGTTGTAACCTTTACTACACTTAATACTTTTCCTTTTTGGATCTCATTACAATGTGTACTTATTTGTTGTTTGTATCTTTTTGTTTGTTGTCTTTTTGGTTGGTTCATTTTTAGAAAACAGGAGTGTGTCTTTCCTACTAGACCTTAAGCTCCATGGGAGCAGGAGTCTCTATTTTGATGACTTTTGTATCTGTTGGCCCTAGAACCATCTCTGGTATAGGGTAGGTGCTCAGTAAGCATTGAACAGTGTGAGTTCACTTAGTCCTCGCAGCAGCCTGGAAGACAGTCGTCATAATCATCTCCATTTTATAAATGAGGAAACTGAGTAGAGAGAGGTTAAGTAATTTGCTAGTCACTAGTGGAGCCAGGATTTGAACTGAATCAATTTGGATGGATTAATCATCACACTCTTCTGCCACCAATAAATGTTTGTTAAAAGAACGAAGGCTCCATGGGACCAGACTGGGAGTAGCTTTGGCTATGTGACGTATGAGTCACTCAGACACACGTATTCAGGCTTTCAGTGAGCTGGAAAGTCCTGAAGTCCTGACTACCATGTGTGCCTGTGCTAGCGGGGATGAAGTGGAGGAAGCTGGGGGGCAGGGGAGGATGATGTGGGAAGCGGAGCAGAAACATCTGGTCAGCGGTACCTCAGGAGCCAAGGTAGTCTGGCCTGGTCTATTTCATACTCCTCTTTTTCTGGAATTAAGGTCTAGGTTGTTTCTATTTCCCAAGGCAAAATGGCCTAAGTGGGAAGAGTACTATTTTCAAAGTTTTCTGAAGCCAAACATAGAGCTTGTGTGCTTTCCAACTATGTAATTGGTTCTAATTTTCTCTGATACCATCAACAAGCTGGAGCAGGTGATGGGTTCAGGGAGGTTCATGCGGGACTGTGACATGCTCTCTTTCTTAAATACGATTTTACTTTTTTTAACTAGGTCTTTAAAATATTTTTTTTAAACGAGGTCTTCACAAACTATTCATGCTTATAGCATTTGAAAAAGAAACCAACCAGTACAGAAGGGTAGAAGGCGAAAAGTAAAAAAACCCCTCATCTTCATTTACTTTTCCAGATGTCTTTTTTTATCTCTATCAACCTATATATAGTCTAATCTTTTTTTCTCATAAATGGGAATATACTATATTATGTGTTCTGAATGATTTTTTTCTTTTTTAAAAAAATAGATTTATTTGGGGGACTTCTGGGTTATGGTAGCTTGAACACACAATTTTACTGTAGTCCAAAAACTCCATTAAAGCTACAGAAAGGGATTTATTTTTAAGACCAAAATTTATAAAGATGGAGCAAATAGGAGAGGAAGCCAAAGTTCTTAAAAATTTTGGAAGCAGAAAAGCAAGTGGATGAGTGGCAATGGATATAGTAGACCCAGGAAAGCTGAATCCCAGACTGGCCGTGGAGAAAGCTGAGAACCACCTGCTCTGAGCATTCAGGATGCTCAAAGGCTCAGCAGTGGTTAGCTGTAAGTATGTGTATCCAGGTAGTAAGAAGGGAGCAGATGTGAGTAGCAGGGTTTCTGGACTGTGGATGCAAGGCACAGGTGAAGGCACGGACTCTGTACTGAAAATGGGGGGAATTAATGACCATATGCATACTGAAGACTTTTACCCACTTGGCTTGCTGAGTTCAGCAGTCAGGCCTTCACCCTCCAGGTAGAGGCTAGAAGAGTACACCCCAGAGAATCTGACCTGTGCAAGCAAAAAGACGTAAAGATACAGACCCTGTATCACCTAGATCACTCTACAGTAAAGGTCAAAGTCAGTGGCCCCAGCCTCAAGCTTAAGGCTCCCAATCAGCCCTTCTCCCCTTCTTCTAAACATGAGCAGACCACCAGCTAGCTACGTGAGGGCAGCATCTAACACAGGCAAGTCTGAAATAAACGGAAAGGCAACTTGTACAGGTAGAAGAAACCTAGCATTAATATGCTCAGGTAAAATATTTCTTCCACAAAAGAAAAACAGGATGCTATAAAAAAGTAATATTTTATTTGGAAAGAATTACTAGGGAGGATGAAAGAAAAGTAATGTTTGGAAACAAAAAGAATCCCCAAATGTTGGAAAGGTATCAGAAATAAAAAATTCAAAAGAGGGGTTGGATAAGGAAATTTCCAGAAAGAAGAGCAAAAGGAAAGAGTTGAAAATAGGAACCAACAGAAGAAGAAAAGATGATGAATCCTGGAGGTCCAAAAATATAACAATAAAGTCCCAGAAACAAAGAGAGATCAGAGAACATGAAGGAGAGAACATTCTGCAGAACTGATGGACATGAATTTTGAGATTAAAGGGTGCCAATATTGCCTAGTTGATGGATGAAAAATACCTTCAATATAATTTTGAAATTTCACAATTAGGAATAAGGGAGATTCTGTAAGCTCCCAGAGAGAAAAAACAGGTCATGCACAAGGGATCAACAACTTCTCAGCAGCAGCACTGAAAGCTAGAAGATAATAGACAAAGCTTTAAAAAATGTGACAGACATTTCCAATCTAGATTTCTATAGAAAGCCAAATGAGAAGGTGGAAAAAAGATACTCTCAGGCAAGCAAATCTAAAAAAAAAAAAAAAAAAAAAATTAAGTCCTCTTTCTTAGGAAGCTCCTAGAGGATACATTCCATATAGATGAGTGAGTGAATAAGCCAAGTAAGAGGAAGGCGTCGAATACAAAAACCAGAAGATCCATCATTGTGGAGAAGGGAAGGGAATCTCCTGGAGAGTGGTGAAGGGAGATCCCAGGATGACAATTATGTATCACATGTAGACGGCAATCAATGCACATTGGAGCATCATGACTCAGGAGATTGGTTGAGTGCTGTCATTGCCAAGGCTTTTGCCATTGTACCAGTCTTTTTTAAAAATCGTGGTAAGAAACATATAACATAAAATCTAATGTCCCAACCACTTTTAATTGTGCTATTCAGTAATGCCAAGTATATTCACATTGTTGTGAAACAGATCTCCAGAACTCTTTCATCTTGCAAAACTGAAATTCTATATCCATAAAATGACGAACTTCCCATTCCCCCTCCTCTTCGCTTGGTAACCACAATTCAATTCTACTTTCTGTTTCTATGAATTTGACTACGTTAGATAGCTCACATAAGTGGATTCAGACAGTATGTGTCTTTTGGCGACTGACTTATTTCACTTAGCATAGAGTTCTCAGTCTCATCCATTTTGGAACATGTGACAGATTTTCTTCCATCTTAAGGCTAAATAATATTCCAATGTATGTTTATACCGCATTTTGTTTACACATTCATTCAAAAAATGGACATTTAGTTTGCTTCCACCTCTTAACTATTGTGAATACTCTTGCTATAAATATGGGTATGCAAATATCAATTTGAGGCCCTTCTTTCATTTATTTTGAATCTATTTGAAGTAGAATTGCTGGATCATGTGGTAGTCCTGTTTTAATTTTGTGTGAAATTACCATACTGTTTTCCATGGTGGTTGCACCATTTACAATTCCACAAACAGTGCAGTGTTCTAATTTCTCCACGTCTTTGCCAACATTTATTTTATGTGTGTTTTTTTTAATAGTAGCCATCCTAATGAGTGTAAAATGATATCACATTGTGGTTTTGATTTGCACTCCTTTGCTGATTAGTGATGTTGAGCACTGTGACTGTTGGCCATTTGTATATCATCTTTGGAAATGTGTATTCAAGTTCTCTGGCCATTTTTAAATTGGGTTATTTGATTTTTTTTTTTGCCGAGTTGTAGGAGTTCTTTATGGGTTCTAGATATTAATCCATATCAGATATATGATTTGCAAATATTTTCTCCCATTCTGTAGGTTGTCTTTTCATTCTGTTGATTGTTTCCTTTGATATATAAAACTTTTTAAAATTTGATATAGTCCCATTTGTCTAATTTTGCTTTTGTGACCTGTGATTTTGGTGCTATATTTAAGAAATCACTGCCAAATACAATGTTATGAAGCTTTCTCCCATATTTTCTTCAAGGAGTTTTATTGTTTTGGGCCTTATGTTTAGTCTTTAATCCATTTTGAGTTAATTTTTGTAGATAGTGTAAGGTAAGGGTCCAACTTCATTTTTTTTTTTTTGCGTGTAGATATACTGTTTTCACAGCACTATTTGTTAAAAAGACTATCCTTTTCCCATTGAGTGGTCTTGGCCCCCATGTCAAAGATCATTTGACCATCTATGTGAAAGTTTATTTTGGGGCTTTCAACTGTATTCCATTAGTCTATATATCTGTCTTTATGTCAGTATCATACTATTTGGATTACTGTAGATTTTTAATTGTTTTAAAATCAGGAAGTGTAAGTCCTGCAAATTTGTTCTTTTCCAAAATTGTCTTGGTTATTTGCAGTTCTTTGAGGTTCCATATAAATTTTAGGATGTGTTTTTTTCTATTTCTACAAAAACACCGTTGGGATTTTGATAGGATGCATTGAATCTGTAGATAACTTTGGGTAGTTATGGATATCATACTAGTCTTTTTAACTGTATGAAACTACTAGTGGATGAGGTTGAATAGACTGAGAGTATAAAGCAAACAAGTAGAAGATAGGAGACCATTGGGAATTGATAGATTACCTGATGGGACTGACTAGTGGAACACTGTCCTAAAAGGCCATTGAACGGAGTAGAAGAATTAGTATAATAGGTATAAAATTCTCAAGCTAATGAAAAAACAAGGCAATTATTAAATTCAGGAAAAACAAAACAAGAAAAAACGAGAGAGAAAGCACATTATCATAGCATATGACAGTGCTTGGCTGTGATTAATATTTGCATGGACATATAATGTAAATACTGAATATTTAGTTAATCAAAAAAGTATAATGTGGCCGGGCGCAGTGGCTCATGCCTGTAATCCTAGCACTCTGGGAGGCGGAGGCGGGTGGATCGCTCAAGGTCAGGAGTTCAAGACCAGCCTGAGCAAGAGCGAGACCCTGTCTCTACTAAAAAATAGAAAGAAATGATATGGACAACTAAAAATATATATATAGAAAATATTAGCCGGGCATGGTGGTGCATGCCTGTAGTCCCAGCTACTCGGGAGTCTGAGGCAAAAGGATTGTTTGAGCCCAGGAGTTTGAGGTTGCTGTGAGCTAGGCTAACGCCACGGCACTCACTCTAGCCCGGGCAACAAAGCGAGACTCTGTCTCAAAAAAAAAAAAAAAAATATAATGTATTACAAGGCCACAAGGCCATGAGAGACAAAAGCCCAGTCTTAGGAGAGCTGGACCTTCACCTACCCATAATAGGAAGTCAATAATGAATCAAAAGAGAGCAGTATTCTTTGTCTAGAGCTATGCTATTCAACATGATAGTCACTAGCCACATGCGACTATTGGTCACTAGAAATGTGGCTGGTCCAAACTGAGATATGCTGTTAGTGTGAACTACTCACTGAATTTTGAAGACTTAGTAAAAAAAATGTACAACCCCTCATTAAACATTTTTATATTGATTACATGTTGAAATGATATATTTTGAATATATTAGATTATTTAAAAGATATTATTAAAGTTTGTATTACCTGTTTCTTTTAATTTTTAAAAATGTGGCTACTAGAAAATTTAAAATTAAGGCCGGGCGTGGTGGCTCACACCTGTAATCCTAGCACTCTGGGAGGCCGAGGTGGGTGGATCGTTTGAGCTCAGGAGTTCGAGACCAGCCTGAACAAGAGCGAGACCCCGTCTCTACCAAAAATAGAAAGAAATTAATTGGACAGCTAAAAAATATATAGAAAAAATTAGCCGGGCATGGTGGTGCATGCCTGTAGTCCCAGCTACTCGGGAGATTGAGGCAGGAGGATCGCTTGAGCCCAGGAGTTTGAGGTTGCTGTGAGCTAGGCTGATGCCACGGCACTCTAGCCCAGGCACCAGAGTGAGACTCTGAAAGAAAGAAAATAGGGTCTTTGCAGATGACCAAGTGAAGATGCG
>CAUYSK010067725.1:0-61930 GCA_963575035.1 Avahi laniger | reverse complement strand
GAATTTACTTGCTCTGCTTGGCAAACACGTCACCCTTCTGAGCCTCGGTTTTAGCACAGTCTGAAAAGTTGGATAAATCGGCGTTGACTGAGGTGTGGCCTATCTACCACCAAAGACGATTCCAGCGGGGACATGAGTAAACATTTGTTAGTAAGGCATTTAATATATTTTAAATTTGTCTCTTCTGTGCAAAGCAAGCAACATTGATTTTCCATTTAGTATTGTGGTATACTTTATTTAATCACATTTAAGCTTAAAAAGTAAGTCTATTTAGGGAAAATATTAAGTAAAGAGTAGTGCAGGTGCGTGGTGGGCAGAGACAGTAAGAATTGTGAAGGTGGGATGCAGATGACTGAGTTTTAGGAGACACTGGTGTAAACAATACTTAGATTTGCAGGTAGTCTTTCGAATAATCCTGCTCAACCCTGGCTACCATTGTCCCAGCAGAGGCCAGGCATTCTCTGCAGTGTGCCCATCCAGTCCTCGGCCTGGGTGACCAGGGGCCATGCTGTCATCTGCTCTGCCCGCTCCCCACTTCCGTGGTCGGCAGACAATCCGGGCTCATTTAGGAAGCTGAGAGTGGGGGCCGCATATAGGTTGGGAAAGACCGTCCTGCTCTGTGTCCTTCATGCTGTGAGGGAGTCAGTGAGGCTGAACACTGTCTTCCTGGGAGGCTTTTCTCCACACTTTTGGGTCGAACATCCATGGCCCCAGAGTGACTTCTCGTCTCCATCCCAGTCTTGCTCCACCAGCCTGTCTCCTTCCTAGCTCTGGCCACTGTGCCTTTCCATGACCTTCCTAGCCTTTAGGTCTCCCCTCTGCCCGAGTTCCTGCAGCGTCGCTGGGGTTGCCACTGCCCTCTCCTTGTTACTGGGTAGCGCACCCGCGGCACCAGGCTCCCCGCCACCAGGACTCCGTACATGGCAGATGCTCCGAAATCCCGATTACCTGGATTGAACGTTGATTGCCCATTGACCTACACAGAGCCTGGCCTAGTGCTGTGGGGTTTAGAAAGAGACAGGAAGGAAGGGAGGAAGAGGGTGATGGAGGAGGGGAACATTTGGTCTTGCTCTCAGGTGGTCCGGCATTTGTATGGAAGGACAGAACACTTGATTAAAACCAGGTGAAAGATGCTTGCAAAAGCGTCGTCCAAATTAATAGTTACAAGCGAGTTAATTGAACGCAAATGAGCTTACGGAGCCCAGGGTAAGGAGCGAGACCGCTGAGCCTAAGGAAGACAGCGCAGGCTTCCCACACTGGCTGGACGCGGAACCTGAATAGACGTGGACACTGAGCGACTGAGCCTTTCTGCAGACTCTTTGCCGGAACTAGTGGGGAGACTGTGGCAGCGAGGTTAAGGGTGCTGCCGGAAGCCACGCAGCTTCAGAGACAAGGCCGAGACTAGGTCTTTGCTCCTTGAACCCTTTGCTCTTTCTGCTCTGCTTCTGCGGCAGCTTGCAGTGCGTCGGCAAGGCCGCCACCATGGTCGGGGACGCTCAGCATGGACGATGGATTTGGATGTAGCTTTATTTCAAGGAAAACATTTCCTTCCACTGGATTCCCTCCTTCCTTGGGCCCTACATGGAGTGAGAAGCCAGGGGAAGGAAGCCTTGGGAGAGAGGCTGATTTGAAACGCTCCATCTCCAAGCTCACGGAGCAACTGACTCCCCACTCTGCCTGTCGCAGGTCCCGGGACTGTGGACAGCCAAGGACAGATCGAGTTTCTCAGGTGCTACGCCACACTGAAGACCAAGTCCCAGACCAAATTCTACCTGGAGTTCCACTCGAGCTGCTTGGAGAGTGAGTGGCTACTGAAGTACCTTTTGGTGGGGCAGGCTGCAGCTCATTCTCGGAATGCCTTTCTGTGAGCGGTACTTTGCCCCATTTCTCCTCTCCCTGGGAAGGACTCTCGGATGGGCTCCAAGGGATCAGAGAAGCAGGGCTGTAGGTGGAGGGTCCGAGGGGACCCCAGTTACTGGGAGGGGGTCGCCCTGTGGCCTGCAGTGCTGCTGCCCTAGTCCTGGGAGCAGGGACACCCACGGACGTACAGACCCCTCAGTCCCTTGTGGGCAGTGGGCTCCCCTCCCTGCCTGCTCAGGGCAGGCTGTAACCCCTTGTTTTCCCCCAGCCAGGGCTCTGACTCTACCAGAGAGTGCTGGGCAAAGTCCCAGAGCTTGCGGAGCCGGCTGCCCTCTGCCCCTGGTCGCCCTGGCTCCTGCGTTCTGCTCTTTTGAGATCAAGGCATCTTTCTCAGGGCGTCCACAGCAGCTGAAAGCAGGTTGGGGATGGACAGCCTCCTCCAAGCCAGCAGCATGTAGCACACACCTCCTGTGTTTAGGAAACACCCTTTCTGCGTGACATTTCTAGGCATATTGTCTAAAGCTGTTCCGTGGCAAGGGAAGATCTGTGCGGCAGCTAGCTCTCCTCACTGAGAGGGGCTGGAGAATGGGGGAGATGTTAACTCTACAAAAGGAGGAGACATTCTGTGAGGGCATGGCTGGGATGCTTCCGGGAATCAGGAAGAAGACATGTGCCACCAGCTACCACTCTGCCCTCTGGGCCCCTTCTCCGACTGGGCCCGGCCCAGGCCTGGTGACAGAGCACCCTCTGCCGCTGAGGCCCCAAGTGCCTGTTCTCCAAGCAGGGTCAAAACAGTTCCAGAAAGGATGAGGATTTTTGTGCGGGTGTTTTTAATAAACTATCGAGACACTTGCACACATTTCTATGGAAACAGCATATTAGGAAGCTTAAATTAGAATTTCAAAAGGCTGCTATCTTGAGTGGCGTGGGATGAGCTGTCATGTTTCCTAATCTTCTTGCCTATGATGTGATGATTTCTTTGTTGCCTGGTTTGTTGCAAAGAGGAACCAAAAAGGAGGAGGAATCTCTTTGATTTTTCCTAAAAATAATTAGACTGTGTTGGCAAATGACCATCCCCTGCTCAAAAACAGAATTCCCAGCAAGCGTGACTCTGAAATGATGCTGAGACCCCAGAAGAAGGAAAGGAGGGAGAGCCTCTTCCTGCCCCAGGAGTCTCTTCCGTCTGGCTCTTGCTCTGTTTTCTGAAAACCGGACTTCTTGTCCTCCAACAGGTTTTGTCAAGAGTCAGGAAGGAGAGAATGAAGAAGGAAGTGAGGGGGAGCTGGTGGTGAAGTTTGGCGAGACCCTTCCAAAGGTAATTCGAGAGCAAGACGTTCCGCAGGGAGGATGTTCACTCCCCAGGCCAGCGAAACCGGCGGTGGCAGAGCTACGGCTGGAACTGTCCGGAGGGAGCGGGAATCCCACAGACCCAACGTGGAAGAGGCCACCGTCCTCCCACCTGCCTGCCCTGCGAGCGAGCTCTCGTTCAAGGTGGTTTAAAACACGCTTTTCAGCAGTCGTGTGAGTGGCCCCAATATTCCTAAATGGTCCCAGTTCCCCTAAGGGATCAGGAAGGCATCTGGAGGTCGACTTGTCTAACCACGTGGTTTTGGGGAAGGAGCCGGAGGAGCAGAGCTGAGAACTGTTTGTTCACAGTCGTGTGGCTGCAGTGACAGACCGAGGACACAGTCCCCAAGACCCCGGTTCCCCTTCAATGCTGTTCACCTGTTCAGCGCTGGCTCGTAGGGTCACGGGTGGGCACAGACAGGAGTCCTTTGGCTCCTAATTGCGCACTGTGAGCGGAGGAAGTACTTGACCGTCCGTGGCCCTGTACAAGCTGGGGTGGAATCGAAAACGTGCAGCAGACCTTAGAGGGACACACTCGTCTTTATTGCGGAAAAATGGTTTTCTGCCAAAACTGTTTTTGTGGTGCTGAATCAACAGAGCAGGCGTGGCTGTCACTGGGCACAAGTCCATCAGGTGCTCCAGGTGTTCGTGCTGGGCTCAAAGCAGCAGGACACTGTCTTTCTCACACCACGAGGGAGGGTGTGACGAGGGGGGTCCAGGGCTGGGAAGATCCCTCACAGGAGGGACGGGTCGCAGGGCCTCCCCTGGAAGGTGCCCTCAGAGGTTTCCAAGGACAGGCTTAAACGGGTGGAGGGACCCATCCTCTCCCGAGGCTGGGGTGGGCGCAGGCAGGTTGCAGGGGCCAGGCTACCCAGGCTGGCATCAACCGTTGATTGGAACGAGCTCTTGGGCCACATAAAAAGGCCGTGTTATCTCAGGAACACAGGCTGATACGATGTGATCCCAAACTACCTAGAGGCCCCAGCCTCTTCAGATGGCTCTGACTGAGGTCTTTGCTGAGACCCGGGACAGCGGTCAGGAGTCCCAGTCCTGGGGCTGTCTTCAGGCCCCTGCGTCCTGGGGGCTCCGGGATCCAAGAAGGCGGTTCCGCCTCACCCAGCCATGCCCTCCTGCCCCTGCCCCCTCCCAGCCACTTCCTCGCAGAACCCGAGCGACCATGTCCTCCCTTGGTGATGCTGGAGAACACAGCAGCATCCCCGTCCCCCAGGGACCCCTGGGCATCCTGTCTTCCTCCACTCCCATGTCCTGTCACCCTCCCCACTGCCGTTCCTCCTGCCCCCGTCCCCTCTGTCCCACCACCCCTTCCAGGAGGCTTCTCCCCCCTGTCTTCTTGCCAAGGCATCCTGAAGCCTGATGGATCTTTCTGGAATGCCCATCTGATCCCAGCATCCCCTCTTGTCCAGCTGACTCCCTGGTGCCAAGTGGAACGAGCCCTGCCCCCTCCAGCCTCACTGGTGTTCCCACAGCACCTTCTGCTCCCTGACCCCCCACTCCTGCCCCTGTCACCGATGGTCTCCCCTCTTCATCCCTGAATCCCTGCTGCAGTGCCCAGGTAGTCCCCACCGTGGCGGTGTGTCCTCCAGAGACATTTGGTGTTCAGGTGTCTGATGCCCCACTCTCCACTGCGTCCCGGGAGGATGGGGTCTTCTTCCTGCATCCACAGCCCCTGCCCCACCCTGCCCTGGGTCTAACTTAGAGCCAGATGCCACCACATGTCAGTGAGCCCAGTGGTCACTGTGGCTGTGGAGCCCCAGAGTCCTCACCACGATTTCTAGTCATTGTTCTGGAACTTTCTGAATGGAGACATAGCAAGTCCATTCCATTGGTCAGCATGGTGCACAGATCCCTGCACTGGGAGACTTTCGGTATCTGGAGGGGAAGGAAGGGGACAGCCTAGTACAGCAGCATGTGACCTTTTTATCCGGCCCTTCTGTGCTGCAGTCTCCGTGAGGAGCAGCCCTACTTTGTGGGAAAGTCATGAACTGTGTCCAGCACGGGGAGCTAGTGTGTCTGTAACGCTCCTCCCGGTGTGTGCAGGGGCCCGGCCCTGCACTGGCGAGGTCTGAGGTCACCTGGCACAGGCAGGCCCTGGCTCTGAAAATTGCTGGCAGCAGGAGGTGGGAGACAGAGCTGGACTGCGGGGAGTCTGTGTCTGTCATTCGCTGAGCCACAGCCCTAACAGGACACTGCCGGCATAGAGGCCGCATCCTCCCCAGGCGGGGTCAAGCCCGTGTGCTGAGTGGAACCGGGGGCAGAGCGGGGCGCAGGGGCGTCCAGCCTGCCTCCTCCCCCGGGACCCTGACATCTGCAAAGGAAGGGAGGGGAGGCGATGGACTGGGGCTCATTTGGGGTCAGGCTCTCTCCCTAGGACCTGGGAGCACAGCCCAGCTTAGGAGGCCTGGGGCGCAGGGTGGTGTTGGGGGCAGGGAAGAAAGTCGGCCCCGCCGTGCCGGCTGTGGTGTGCACGTGGGTTCCTTCCTGTTCTCTTGGGCATGGAGAGCACGGACATGCAGCTGGTTAATAACACCTGTCCTGTTTTCTCATGCATTCCCCACATCTGGCTGGTGACCCTCATCCACCTGCCCCCCCACCTGTCAACTCTGACCCTGTGCCTTCTCTCTGCAGCTGAAGCCCATCATCTCAGACCCCGAGTACCTGCTGGACCAGCACATCCTAATTAGCATTAAGTCCTCTGACAGCGACGAATCCTACGGTAGGTGTCCCGGGATGGGAGCCGCTTCTACTGTGAGCGTGGGGTGGCACCTCCTTCTGGGAAAGCCCACCTGCCACCCCTTTCCTCATCCCAGGGCTGCTGGAGGGACTGTTACCAGTAGGTCATCCTTCCCGCCCCATCGGGCATCTGGGCAGAACCACTGGCAGCCCCATTGGTTGAGCCTTTCTTGTGTGTCAGGTCTGCGCCAGGCGCTTTGCTCTGTTATTTGATGTAATCCTGACAAGACCTTACAAAACAGGGACTATTCTCCAAATTAACATATGAGTAAATGGAGGCTCAGAAAGGCCAAGTGACTTGCCAAGTCACCCAGGTAGTAACTGGCTGAGCCCTAATTTGAACCCAGATCTGCCTTCACTGCTCTGCTATCATGTGTCCCCAGCCACCCTCCTCAGGTCTCAGCTGCAGGCTCCCCCCCATGCTGGGCAAGTCTCTAGAACACCCGCTCAGGCACAAACAGGCTGCTGCTTCCATCCCTCAACAGCTGCCCTCTGCGTGAGGACCATCTCCCCCAGCCAGAGGGATTTGGGCTGGGGTGCCGTGGGTCCCCTGTGTGGGCCGGGGGTTCTGGAAACATCTGCCCCATGCTCTCTGGTCTTTTGCTCAGCATTGTTCGGTGCCCGGCCTGGGTAGGCTCGTGGAGCCTGCAGCCCCACCCACTATCCCGTCAGAGAGACCGGAGGTCTTTGTCCATCTTCAGCCCATCTGTGGCTCTAGCCCAAAGTCGGATTCAACCCTACATTCGTACATGCAGTGTGGCTGGAGCACAGGGCGAGGGGCAGAGGGCTGGAGAGGGCTGGAGGCAGCTCCTAACAAGCCAAGCTTAGGGTAAACACCTTATCCCGAGGGCCGTAGGGAGCCATTGAAGATTCAGGCAAGACAGTAACAGATTGAGAGTCACATCTTGGAAATCTGTGCTTGCCGTGATGGAGAGGAGAGGTGGGGGAGCCGGAATGAAAGCAGTGACAGTAAAAAGGGAGAGAAGAGGATAAAATCAAGAGATGCAGAGCAGAGAAATTGTTAGGGCGTGGGTTTGTGGAAGTGGCGTGTCAAGGATGACCCTGAACTTGCGGTTCGAGCCGCTCAGTTAATGATGTCTCCATGTCCTGCTGGGGCAGTTGGAGCGCAGCAGGCAAAGGAGACCAGGAAGGCACAGCCAGAGTGGGAGGAAAAGCAAAGGCTGTGGTGCTGGGGACACCGTCAGAGGAGGGTGGGATCAAGAGGAAGGCGTGGTCCCGAGAGACAGCAAAACAAAGACTGAGCAGTGTCCCTTAGGCAGAGTGACTCAGAGGGTATCCGTGGCGGGCGAGGGTGGGGTGGTCAGGCTGGGGAGGGGTGGAGGGTGAGGAGCCAGAGGAGGATGCGAGCTGGGGCAGGGGAGGGGTTTGTGCGCTTGTTGGTTTTAAGTGGAAGAGCTTTGCATGTGCCCTTTGGCGGAAGCCAGGGGAGAGAAAGAGGCTGTAGACATGGGGTCACTTGCGCGTGGCACCCCCCGTGCAGGCTCTGCCCACACCTGGGTGTAGGTGCTGTCTGTCACTCCCCTCGTTGGAGAGGTGAGGAAAGGAGTCTGGGAGACCTGAAGAGACCTGTCCAAGGCCACCCGGCTACTGGGTGGCTTGTCAAAGGTAACTGTGACCTTGGACTTGAGCCCAGGCAGCCCGGCTCCAGAATCCGCAGCCTTCACCCCCTCCCAGGGCAGCACTGATAAGAAGGTCCCCTAGCCAGGGCAGGGGTGGCAGAGCCCCAGAAGTCGCGGCTGTGGGAGCAGGAGGATCCACGCGGATACCGGAATGTCCGGAGCTCTGTGGCAGGAAACACGCAGTACACGGAGTGGAGCGAGCTCGCATTTTCTCATTTGAAGACCATATTCCTCCCTTGTTTCTCCCCCGTGCTGTTCATACTCACGACAGCATGTCACGATGATGAAAAGGAAAAGGAGTCACGGGCAGTCTTCTCCGATGCAGCGATCGTTTTCATCGTGATTTTACCTGTCCGTCCTCAAACACAGGCACACGTGGATTTCACGCTTACCATCACAGAGATACCATTGCACGTTCTGCTTTCCTCACCCGGTGTTAGTCCCACACTGTCTTCTCACTGTTCCTTTTAATGGCTGCCCAGTATTCCATGGGTTTACTGTCTCCTCATTTTTAAAAGCATCCCTTATTGCTACAGTAGAGCCTCTGCCGGCTACTTTGTTGGTGCTCTCAGTAACACCGAGATGCAACTCTTTGTGGACAGTTTTTGGTCTTCAGCTACATTTTGCATTCCTCTGGATCATCTCTGTAGGACACGTTTGCAGGGTCGGGGGGTATCAATATGTTTGTGGTGTACATGGCATTGAGCAAACTGATTGCCGTATAGGTTGCCTCAGTAACTGACATGTACAGGTTTCCCCAGATCCTTGCTGGCGTGGGGGTTATTTTTCTCCCACCTGGTTCATGCTGATTTCATTCTGTGAAAGAGCACCTTGGTGCTTCCCTAGTTTGCAATTTTGATGGTTAGAAAGGCCAGACTATTTTCCATTTATTGAAATTAGCCAGCTATGGTTCTTTCTGTGCGAAACGTCTGTGCTATCTGCCCATTTATCTCCTTGGGATTTGATTTTGAAGAGTTCCTTGTGCAGTTCAGGTAAAAAAAAAAAAAAAAACCCTCGCCTGTGATGCTGGCTGCAGCTGCTGTTCCACTCAGTTTCTTTTTTGTTTTAGTTTTTTCTTTCTGCAGAAATTTTAAGCTTGTATATCCTCATTTCTGGTCTTATTTTGTCATTCCTTTTTTTTTTGAGACAGAGTCTCACTGTGTTGCCCGGGCTAGAGTGAGTGCCGTGGCGTCAGCCTAGCTCACAGCAACCTCAAACTCCTGGGCTCAAGTGACCCTCCTGCATCAGCCTCTCGAGTAGCTGGGACTACAGGCGTGCGCCACCATGCCCAGCTAATTTTTTCTATTTTTAGTTGCCGGGCTAATTTTCTTTTTCTATTTTTTAATAGAGATGGGGTCTCACTCTTGCTCAGGCTGGTCTTAAACTCCTGAACTCAAGCGATCCTCCCACCTTGGTCTCCCAGAGTGTTAGGATTACAGGCGTTAGCCACCGTGCCCAGCCTGTTACTTACTGCATTGCTTCAAACCTTGGAACGTTATCATCCCTACAGGAATCAGATTAGTGTTTAATAATGTCTACTTGATTTTCTATGATGTAATTTATTTTCTACATTGACTAATCCACATGGAGTTCATCATGCTATTAGGTTTGAGACATTGGCCCCAAATTGCTGAGGCCTTGTTCTGAAGGGTTTATTGAATAACTGTCACCTGAGCCACGGTTTCAGTTTCGAAGGACCGTCCCGGGACGGGGAGGGGGTTTAGAGTGACTCTCAGGCCTCTGCTGTGAGGTGCCAGGGCCCTCACTCGCTGTCCCCCTCCTCCAGGTGAGGGCTGCATTGCCCTTCGGCTAGAAGCCACAGAGACCCAGCTGCCCATCCACACGCCGCTCACCCACCACGGAGAGATGACCGGCCACTTCCGGGGGGAGATCAAGCTGCAGACCTCCCAGGGCAAAAAGAGGGAGAAGCTCTACGGTGAGTGCCGAGCCCCCCGCGGCGCCCTCTTCAGCCCCGCTGCCTTCGGGACAGGGGTGCGCCTTTGCTCAGCAAAGCCGTGGAATATTCTGTCTGCTGTGGCTCTGAGCAGAAATCCAGCATAGGAAAGGGTCTCACGGACAGTCTGGCCCGACCCTCCCCTGACTCACTCCCAACAGACCCCTACACCCGGCGGATCGCCGCGTTCAAGGACATGTGGTTTGTGCGTTGTCCAGGCCCCGGCCCTCACCGTCTGCCAGCCTGTGGGTCCTACAGCCCCCGCTCGCCCCTCCACCAGGGGACCATGAGCACAAAGCAGACCTTTTCCTGGCGACCCGGGGAAGGAGACTAGAGCAATGGCTGCAGGATTTCTCGTGTGACCTGTGTTCCTCCACACAGCTGCGTGGTGCCACTCTCACGTGCAGACATCCTCATACGTGCCCGCACCTTCCCCTCACGGCACCCACCCAGGGCTCTGCTCCTTCCAGATCACTTTTGTCCACTACATACGTCAGAAGCCACCACCCTCGCCCTGTGTGCATTTCTTGGGCTTCCCCTCCTGCGGCTCAGCCACCCTCCAAAACGGCAACAGCTTCTCCCGGCAGGGTTCGCCCACACTCTTGCAGCTTGAACTCAGGTCTTTCTGACCTGTTAGACACCACTTACTGGCTTTGGCTGGATGTTGGGAGGATTCATTTATCGTGGCTCTCAGAAGCGACACCGTGACAAATACTCGTTGCAGGTGTTTCCTTACCCGACATGAAACATCAGCCTCGGGAGTCATGCTCTGTCTGTCCCCAGAGGAGACCCAGCGGATTCATTAAATATAAGTGGTCACCACTCCATTATGAGAACATGGAAATGTGGCCAAGAGACCTGAATAACAGAGTGACAACACCAGGGAGTGTCTAGACTGTAATTTGTAATTTTCTCTTAATCCTGCCCAAAACTGTAAAACTTGGAAATTGACATTTGTACTCCCCATTAGCATCTATCACATGAAAACTTGTTGCTTGAAATAATGAAAGACGTGAGAGCTACAAAGCTGCCCAAACTGTGTTAGGTATTTCTTCCTTTCACACAGGCGACAGGTGGGGTTTTTTCCCCTTTTTCTCTTCGCTGTAATGCCTGCTTGAAAGCACTCGGTTAACCATGTCTGCAATGAATTGGCCTTTAACTACACACCTGATTACATGCAAAATGGTCATCTCATCAATGTCATCTCATTTATCTCTCACGACAGCCCCGTGAGCCAAGCATCTACCTTTGGTAGATGGGGAAACCAAGGCACAGAGAGCTTGTGTGGTTGGCGGCAGGCCACATAGCTAGTAAGCGGCTAGGCCAAGGTGAAGTGCCAGGCTGGCAATGACAATGGCTGGTCTCCTGGCTCTAGCGCAGATGTCGAAAGAGCAGGGTTCCCCACATGTGGAAGCTCCAGTCCATCGAGGGGTGCTGCCCCCCGGGAATGCAGCTCCCCCGCCCTGTGGGAGCTCCTTTCTCTAGCAGAACAGTGGATTGGAGTGATGGGGACTTCGCACCTCCTCAACCACAAGCCACAGTCGGAAATGAAGACGGGGTCCCCGTTCCCCTTTAAGCCCCACGAACAGGTTGTCTTTAAGTACCACGTGCTCTTTGGAGCCGCTTTGTTATGTCTGCTTTACTCTGACCTGACCAGAAGTGCTTGCCTGTTTTGTCCCTTGCTGAGACCAACAAGTTGGACGTGTCCCATGAAATGACAACTCTGGGCCACACAATCCAACTCTTGCTGGTATAACAAACTGGTCACTAAACTCCCGTGAGGCCTCAGAATCTTGCTTAACCCGCCTCCCCAGGTAGCCATCATTCACATCCAGCTTCTGCCTCCCGTGGAAACCACTTTGCATCCCTGGCCCACTCTTTGGGGCCTGGGCCCTCACATGCTCCTCCCCGGCCCTTTCCTTCCAGACTTTGTGAAGACAGAGCGGGACGAGGCCAGCGGGCAGAAGTCCCTGAGGAGCCTCACCAGCCACGACCCTATGAAGCAGTGGGAACCCGCGGGCAGGTAGGGTGGGGTGTGCCCGGGATTCGGTACAAACTGGTGTGGCCCTGCGGACCCTGGGCCCGGGAAGGCAGATGCAAAGAAACCACGGACACAGGGAACAGGAAGCTCCAGCCCAGGAGAGGTGCTCTCTGGAGTCTCCTGACCACAAACCCACATTGCTGGGGAGGTTTGCGTGCCTGCGACAAAGCCTGAGAGCCACTCTGTGTGGGACAGTTCAGTCAGCTCACACCGTATGTCCAGATCTAGAGGAACCATGGCAGACAGGTGCAGTCCCTGACTTAGGAACTCGTGGCCTAGTCTGGGAAGGAGCTACTGCAGACAGGATTGAGGGATTCCAAGTCAACACATGGTTGCCATGTCTTCCGGGGGCCTGGGGACATCGGCAGTCGGAGGAGGGGGGTCTGTGACCAACTAAACCCCGTCCTGATACTAACAGGGAAATCACTGGGGGAAAATACACACACGTTGCTCTTGGCAGAGGCTGAATGGGGATTAATAGGGATGTTAGAGTCTGTATCACTAGGGGACAGCGTCCTCAGTCGCAGCATTGCCTCAACCTGCTGCAGTGGTCTTGAGTTCCAGAATCCACCAGCGAGCGTTCCCCTCCCTCGGGTCCCCACACTGCCTGTCCCCTTGGCCCTCGCCCTCACCCCACCCAGCCCTGTGCACACGGGAGCTCCCATCTCTAGCCCGCCACCTGGTCTACTTCCAGCCTCCGGCGGTCCCAGCCTTGGGCACCCAAGCACCCCTTTCACCCTTCTCCCACGTGCCCTCAGCTAGAGCATCCTGGCTCCGAAGTGTCTGCTGGGTTCCAGAGTCAGGATCCGTGTAGGGAAACGAGTTCTTTTCCATTTTGAGTAGGATGAGAACCAGCATGTATTTCTTAAGCAGGCGTCAGCGGCTGGGATGTGGCTGGGAACCAGGCTGATTGCGCAGATGGGAGCTGGGAGCGTTCCTTGTAACCTGTAGACACAGAACTCGGTTCTCCTGAGGTCACTGCTGACACAGAGGCAGCGTGCAGCGTGTGTGTCTTTTGGGGCCACCTCGTCTGGGCCACCCCCTCCACAGCTTTACACAGACTGCCCCCATGCCAGGCGCCAGCCTTGACCTCTGTGACCTTACTCATTTCTCCAAACACTGGCATGGCTATCCCCTCCCTGATACTGCACACACGCCTGTGCAGGCCAGCGTGTCCCAGATGAACCCCAGCTTCTTCCATCCTCCCCACCTGCGCACTGGCCTTCAGACCATCTCGGGACAGACCAAGTCCCTCTTGCCTCAGGGCCTTTGCATGTACTGCCAAGAACATCCTCCCCTCCCTTCTCTCTTACCTGCTCATGTTCTTATCTCAGCTGAAAGACCTCAAACTGGGCCCCAAACCTCCTGTTAGCCTCCCTCTCTACTTCCTGTTACTCTCAGACTCCAGCCCTACAGAAACACCACTTCTCTCTGCCACTGAGCTGGCGCTCAGCTGCCTGTTGTGTTGTTTGTTTCTCCCATCAAGTGTGAGTTCCGAGAGAATACAGGCAGCGGCTGCCTCCCTCGTTCACAACCCTAGTCCCTCCTGAGCCAGGGCCTGGTGGCTAGGCACTCGGTGAGGACTGTGTTGCATGCGTGGGTGGCTGGCTGGCTGGATGAATCCACTGCCCAAGAAGAGAGCCTGAGATGGCCTGAGGAACATCAGAGGACATGGTCCTTGGGCTGGTGCTGCCCTCCAGAAGGGAAGGAGTTGCTGAGATGTGACTCTGTGTCTTCCCTGCAGGGCCCCTCCATGCGGCGGCTCCAGCATCACAGAAATCATGAACCCCAACTACATGGGGGTGGGGCCCTTTGGGCAGCCGACATCCCTGCACGTGAAGCAGACCCTGTCCCCCGACCAGCAGCCCACAGCCTGGAGCTATGACCAGCCACCCAAGGACTCCTCCCTGGGACCGGGAAGAGGAGACAACCCTCCAACACCTCCCTGCCAGCCGCCCCTGTCACCCAAGAAGTTTTCATCCTCAACGGCAAACCGGGGGCCCTGCCTAAGGACACAGGAGTCAAGGTGACCGTCCTCATCACTGAGCCCTCTCTCTTCCCTGCCGACAGGGGTCCCCCAGGTTTTCACTCTAGAACGGAGCCTCTAAGGGCAGGGATTTGTGTCTGCTTCGCTCACTACTTATCCTTGGGGCCTGGAACATGGCAGGCACTCAGGGTGTGTTTGTGGAATCTCCCATGTCCTAATGCAACTTGATTTAAAAAAAGAAAAAGGATAGAAATTTGTAACAATACTGCCACCAAAAAAGCAACCTCCTGTAAAATCTACATTTATTGAAAAATTTTTCTAGAACCTGTGAACCCTTTAGGCACCGTGGAGGCACTGTGGAACAGGGGTGGGATTTCTGTGTAGAGCCCCTACCAACCTTGAGTTCCCCTTTCTCTTCTCAACCACAAGGGTCCCTGTTCCTTATATAACTTCCTAGTGTCCCCTGTGGGCGATGATTAGAAGCTGGAATCAGGAATGCAAAAGGGAGGCTGAGTGACCAACCCGCAGAGGGACAGGGGTTTGGCCACGCGCCTTTGGGGAAGCCCAGGTGGTCAGAGAGCACTGACCCGAGTGGAACTGGCCCGGGCAGAAGGGTGGGGCAGCTGAGGAATGACATCAGCGCTTCCCAAAGCCTCGGCTGCTCTCGAGTGCGCCCCCAAACGAAGCAGAGCCGGCCCACGGGCCCCTCGTGGGAACGCAGAGGGAGCCCTGCCTGTTTCTAGTACGCACGGGATGACAGATGGACGTGAAAAGTGAAGGCGTCATTAACAATGACTTAGACGTGCAAAGTGCCACGAGCGTTGTCTTCCCTCGGGGGGCTGCCTTTACAGGGTTATACTGACTTCAGGGGTTCGCTCGTAGCGTCTCTCCCCTAACACTCATTCTTTCTCCTTTTCTCCACGTGGGTTCCCCCGGCGGTGTTGCCTGCCTCAGGTTGTGGGAGCCGGCGGAGGGAGCGCTACCCCTCACTCAGTGCCCAGCTCCAACCTTCCGTGCCCAGCCCGGCCAGGCTCTCCTCTGCACGGAGGAATAGTAGGCAGTTTTGTTCCTCAAGCTTTTCCCCTAAAAAATGAATAGATGAAAGAAAGGAAGGAAGGAAGGGAGGGCCACCTCTTCGGCAACCCAGGGAAATGGAGCTCTAAGTGACCACTAAGAACAAGGAGCTTATTTGTTTAAGCAAATAGTTTTAAGTTCCAAAGTCAGTGGATCCTTTTGAACACAGATTGGTGGGGACAGTGCTCCCTCCAGCCCCCTGGGCGACAGCGGCGGATGGGCATGCACAGGCAAGACCGCAGCTTCCACACTGGCCTGCACCCCTCTCCGCCGCCCAAGTTCCCGGCTCAGCCTGAGCAAAGGCTGTGGCAAGGGGGGTGTCACCAGCACTGTCGGTGTTTTCCTGCCATTGCCCAGGGCCAAGTGGGGTGACCGGCCATCCTGTTTTGCCCAGTACTGACCCAGTTTGGGCACTAAAAGTCCCACATCCAAGGAAACCCCTCAGTCCTGGGCAAACAAGGATGACTGGTCACCTACACCTGAGTCTGGTTAGGAGGAGGACTCTGTTCAGACGCCGGCCAGTGCTTTGCTTGTTTAGAGAAGGAGAGAGACTGGCAGTCTCCCGAGTCTGAGAAGTAGCGTCACTTGCCACAAGAATTAACTCTGTCCCCTGGGGACAGATTCACTGATTCAACAACTGTGGCCTGCCATGGGAGTCGACTTCCTGTTACCTTTGGTCGGGGCTAAGACTTAGTTTTGCATTTTTTGTGTTGCCCCCAGTCTTCCCCCAGCTGCCCCCACCTAACTTTCCCCTCTCCAACGGTGACAGAAGCTTGGCCCTAGAGGGAAGACTCACCAGTCTCTGTCAGCTCTTCTAGGGGAGTGAGCTTCAGAATCACAAAGAGGCTCGTGCCAGGGCTCTCTTCTTGGTCTGCCCCCAAATGCCTGAGGCAAGCCCTCTTCTCTCAGTTCAGCCACTGAGAGGGGAGTCAGGTGTCGGGACCTCTTTCTCCTTCATCTGAAAGCTTTTGGTCGTGGCTGTTTGTACGCTCCTGCACCCTCTCCCCTAGGCTAATTCAGCGAAGGCCTCTGTCCCGTGGGGGTGCAGAAGAGGGCCCCATGTGGAGGCAGCTTGCCAAAGTCCTGGTTCGAGGCCCTGGCATTTCCAGTTATGCACCTGCTTCCTGATCTTTCCAAAAACTAATGGGCAAAATCCCTGAGTGTACAGTCAGACTCCTTTGGCGCGCCCTGGAGGCTAGCCTCCCCTGAGCCCCATGGCATCTCACTGGCACCTGTGCAAGGATGACATCCCACCTCTGTCCCCTGAGCCCGTGCCTGCTCCCTACTGAGGCCTTCGAGCAGCGTCTCCACACACGCTCCGTCCCTAACTAACAGGCATCACGGCCCCAAGAGCTCAGGTTCCCAGGGCCCCACATGTCTGCACCATAGCTCCTCATTTTGCAGAAAGCAGAACCCAGCACGCTCCCCTGGGAGATTTTGCTGTTGGTCAGAAAGTGAAATGTGTTCCCGTTCCTCATTCTCATAACCTGCTCCACAGGAAATCACCGAAAGTGAGAGCAGTGATAAGTCGGAAAACAAACCTGCCAAGGCAGCTCTTGCCTGCTTTGGGTGATGACATGGAATTCTGTTCCTGCCTGTCAGTCAAACAGGCCTGTCTTCTTGTCCCTGGTCTTTGTTTCCCCAAAACTTGCAAATGCACGAGTTCCCTCTGATTTTCACCACGACCATTTGCTCCCTCCCTTGATGAGTTAAGATGATACAGCAAGTGTCACAGCAGGTGGTTCCAAGGACAAACCGACCGGCACATGGAGAGTCGGAGAATTGAAGTTTATTCACTGGCGAGCTCAGAGGGGTCTCGCCACTAAATTCTGAGTCCCCTGTACCCGATTTTTCCCTCTTTTATTAAGTTGGGGTGGTCCAAGGGTCTCAGGTGGCTAATGCGCCAGGATATAGGTTAGTTGATGTGCCAGGTAACAGGTTAGTATTATGTTGATGTGGGTCTTCCGTGAGGGGTGGGGGTCTCGGGTGGCTGATGCACCAAGTAATAGATGGGGGTTTTCTTTATCAAAGAGATGAGGGCCACACCACTGGGAGCCCTCCAGGAGAGGAATCCATGTGGCTGGGGATACGGTGTCATCTAGGAATGCCAGTCCCCTGAGCAAGGTTCTTGTTTGTGGCCGCTTTGCTGTGCCTGGGCCAGTGCCTCACAGGGCAGTGGCTTCCCGTGTGATTGGCAGATGAAGCTTCTTGAGCTGAGACCCAGCCGTGCACATGAGGGTCAGCAGAATTGATGGCGGCAGGGGAGAGGCTGGGGAGGGAAGCCAGGAAAGGAGGCCTGGCAGCGCAGTGAGGTCAGGGGCTGGGGGGGGCAGGCTCACCTGGTGAGGATGGGGGCTGGCACTGCTGGGCTGCAAAGGATCACGTTTCCGTTTCTCCTATGAAACCTCCAGTGGGGTTCCCCTCGCTCACTGATGCCCTGACGTGAGTAGTTTTTATGGGAAAAGGTCCCAGGCCAGGACTGAGATCGCCACTGAGGACAATGCCATTAACACAGTGCTGTCTCCTTTTCTTAATCGAGGTGAAATGCGCATAAGTTTTTAACTGTTTCAAAATGAACAATCTGGTGGCATTCAGTACATTTCCCAACGTTATGCACCTCTATCTAGTTCCAAAACAGTTTTATCACCCCAGAAGAAAAGCTCCAGGAAGACTCCCCATGTCTCCTCTCCTGAGCCCACCCTTCCCTGTCTGGCTCTAGGCCCGGCGACCTGGGGAAGAGCGGAGCGGAAGCGCTGCTGCCGGAGGACCTGCCGCTGACGAAGCCAGAGATGTTTGAGAACCCGCTGTACGGGTCCGTGAGCTCCTTCCCTAAGCCGGCGCCCAGGAAGGAGCAGGAATCGCCCAAAATGCTGCGGAAGGAGCCCCCGCCCTGCCCGGACCTGGGGCTCTTGTCTCCCAGCGTCGCGCTCACCAAAGCCCAGGAGGCCGAGCGCAGCGAGGGGACAGGCAAGCAGGTGCCGGCGCCCCGACTGCGCTCCTTCACCTGCTCGTCCTCCGCTGAGGGCAGGGCGGCCGCTGGGGACAAGAGCCAAGGGAAGCCCAAGGCCCCAGCCGGCTCCCAGGCCCCGGTACCGGCCAAGAGGCCCATCAAGCCTTCCAGGTCGGAAATGAGCCAGCAGACGCCACCGGCCCCGACGCGGCCTCCCCTGCCCATCAAGAGCCCAGCCGTCCTGCACCTGCAGCACGCCAAGGGCCGCGACTACCGCGACAACAGCGAGCTCCCGCACCATGGCAAGCACCGGACGGAGGAGGGGCCGCTCAGCAGGACGGCCGCACAGGTGTGTGCTCGGCTGCACGTAGGCTCGCGTGCATGTGTGTGCACGTGTGTGTGCACATGGGCGTGTGATCGTCCTGGGAGCGGCTCCGTGCGGAAGGGCTGGTGTCAGGATTTGAACCCAGGCCTCTGTTCCCTGACCCCTGACCGTGCATCGCCTCTGCAGCAGTTGAAAGGGGCGAAGGAGAGGCTGTGCCCTGTGTTGGGCCTGGAGGAATAAAGCTCCGAGAAGAAAAGGAGCCTAGATCATTTATAGTTCATCGTCACCATCATTAGCATCAGTACTTAAGATTTCCCCAGCGTTTTAGAGACTTCAGATACAGTATCCCCTTCCTTCCTATAAAATAGATTTCTTTTTATAGGAAATGAATGAGCAAATGAGTACAGCAAAATGAATAGTGATTAGGAACAGACTCTGGAGCCAGACTGCTGGATTTAAATCCTAGCTCTCCCGCTCTGGCTCTGGGCCTTGGGCCTCAGTTTACTTATCTGTAAAAAGGGGCTATTAATGGCACCTGTTTCATAAATGCATAGGAAGAATTACATTTTATCATAGACTATTATGTATTATTACTATATATTACCGTTTATATAGAAGTCATATTTATGTTATATGATACATATAATTTCGTATATTATCTATGCTATATGTACATATTGCCTATATGTATATATTAGTATATATTAGAATATATGTAAAGTGCTTAGAATGGCATGTGCTGGCTCTTTTCAGCTGCGTGTCCAAGGAAGCGTGGCCTAGCCCATAGCATATGGGGACGCGGGGTCACTTAGTTAAATTTGGCTGGTGACATGAGCCCTGACAGCCCTTCTGTTCTTTCCTGCAGTGAAGCCCTTGGTGAGCTGCCGGTGAGTCGGGAGCCCAGAGGAGCAGTGCGGAGGCCCTCGGACCCTCCCTAGACCCTCTGGCTGGCTCCTCCCACCAGCTTCCTACGCAAGGCTTCGTGTTTTTCAGCAAGGGGCCCGGCTTCCGTGTGGTCCAAGGAGCACGCTGCCTGCAAAACTTGGCATCAGATGCCAAGGTTAGAAGGACTATGCGCACCAGACAGGCAACAGCCCACCCCGGTCCCCAGTTTGACCTTGGTACTTGGGACCCCAGTGCCTTTTTTGGGTCGCCATTTTGAAGAAAGGAACTGAAGAGCTGATTTGAAGGTGGAGATATAAATAATAATAATATTAATAATAATACTGGCCACATGGATCAAGCACTCACCATGTGCCAAATGCCGTGCTAAGTGCTTTATGAACATTACGTCAGGATGACCTCGGGAGTGGAGTCTCCAGCCAACTAAAACCACGTGCCCAAACCCAACGGTTCAAGACAGCATATGTCCGAGGGGTTTGGACAAAGCATTAAGAAGGCCAGCGCCTGCCTGGAGCCAGACAAGGGTACAAAGATCCTGTCCTATCCAGCGTCAGTGCTATCAGCTGCTTTGGCTAAAGCCCTGGGGCGGGGGTGGGGTGGGGGGTTCTGGCACAGCTGGGCGAGGGCAGGGACCTGCCCGGCTTCTCGTTCCTCCGTGGAAGGAGCAGGAAAATCAGCTCCCACTCCCTGGCAGAGAGATCTGGCCTCAGCCTGGGCTGCAGATGCGAGGCCTGTGCCGGGTTCCTCACGCCCTCCTCGAGGTGGGCAGCCCGCCGTGGGCTGGGCCGAGCCCCCGACACTCATCCCATCGTGCTAGTAGAGGAGCCTTTGCTGTTGCTCTGAAAGCCGAGCTCCCCGGCCCGGCTGCCAGGGCGGACAGGGCCTCTCGGCCCCAGGCTCTCAGCGTAGCGCAGCTTTTTCCCCCAAGCTCTGTGGCTTTCAGCTCTGCTTCCTTGGATTCTAGGAGAATAGATTGGTGATGTCCTTCCTTGTGTTGCTTTTTGACCTAACAGTTAATGTAGGGAACCAAGTCCAGACGTGTGTGTGAGTCCAAGAGAACGGGTATGCGCCCCACATTCCCCCAAGTGTCGTCTGCGTGACCAATAAATTGTGCCTTTCTCACTCAGCTCCCGTCTCTGTGGCATTTTTTCTCTGACATTCAGAGCTGCAGACACATTTCTAGACTTCAGGGCCCACAGAGAGCTGCCCGGGGAGGGGAGGCAGCTGAGGTTCGTGGTGATGACCGGCAGGCATTGTCCTGAGCGGATGGGCCACCACAGAGCCAGCTTGGAGCTTGGCCTGGGCCAGGAGCAGGGGTGGACATCCTCCATATGCACATCTTCCTGGACTGTGAGCATCCTGCAGCCACCTAACTCCCAAAAGCAGCCCCCCGACACCTGCTGTCTTGCAGCCCACAAGCTCTTGCAGCCCACAAGCACTTGAGAGCATGCCCCAGCCCAGAGTCCCAGAGGCGCAGCGCAAGGTGTGGTGGCCCTAGCTCGGGCTGCTCGGCCTCTGCTTCTGTCGTAGACATCAGGCCTGGGCTCCAGGCAGAGCTTGAGTGAGCAGTGTCCTTGAGCAGTGTCCTTGGCAGCAAACCACTGCCCAGCCACAGTGGCACGTGGAGCCCGCTGGGACCAGTGCTCCTCACCTCTACTCAGGTGGGGTCCCTCACCCTGCAGGCTCACTTCCTGGTCTCCATGTGGAGCCCAGCCCAAGTCCCCAGGCCCCAGCCTTCTGACTGAGTAGAGCAAGGGCCAGAGTGGAGGAGGAGCTGGGGACACCCAGACATTCTTCAGGCCCTCCATCACCAGCACCGAGAACTGAGAACCAGGGCACGATGCCCGTGGCTCCCGGGGAACACACTGGCAGCCAGGGTGGGCTGGCCGGCTGCCGCAGGTGCCTGCAAGCTGCTCGCCCACGGGGAGAGCAAAGAGCTCGAGCCCCCGTGCCCGCCTGGGATGGGCGTCCAGGCACTCCCCACTGCTTTGCGGGTTCCCAGGAGAAGCAAGCAGGGAAGGGCAGCATGGGGCGTGCCTCGTGCCCACATCTTCTGCTCTGACTTCCAATCACCTGAGCAAACGCAGTGCCCTTGTCTCCCTTCCCCTGCAGTCCAGGGGACTGCTGTGAGGCTGCTGTGAGGACCTGGCTTTGCATGCAGACGGACAACGGGAGCCCTCCCGCTGCCCAGAACCGGACACACTGTGACTTTAGAAATTGTCATCCTTGTCCTTTCACTCTCTCAGCCCTGCCCCTACCCCAGAGGTCCCTGAGCACATTTCTCCTTGGGCTCTGGGCTGCCACCATCTCCTGGGGTCCACTCCAACCAGATCTCTCTCCTGTCTCTCCTTCCTGACAATTCTAGGCCTCCCAGAAACCCAGTCCCCGCCATGGCAGGGTGAGGGAGGAACAGACATTCCCACCTCTTTATCACCTAAGCGACTCACTTCCCTTTTCATGAAGCTCCATAACCAAGAAGGCAGATCAATTATCAAGTTTCCTCACCAAAGTTTCCCCTGCCCCTAAAATGAATTCTGTCTCCCCTGGGACAGCAGATGCTGCTACAGTCACTTTTTTTTCAAAAAAGCAAATGTGTCCTTCTTTGCATGAATGCATGAAAGCTGGTTGGCGTGGCAGATTCTGTGTCAACGGGGAGGTGTTGTTTTCATAACAGACAGTCCCCAGTAGCAGCTCATTCCCGGTCTCTCACCCCTTGGGTGGAGGCCAGCGGCTGCGGCCCATCACCACCTTTGGGGACGGGTCAGCCATGCCAGCTCTTCCTCCCTCCTGGGTTTCAGATGTTTATCCACTTGTTTCCACCCCAATAGGAGGGGAATTAGTGAGTCATTCAGAAAAGCTCTCTCCCCCAGCTACCTTCCCTAACCCCAACCTACTGAGTTCTCATCTTCACATATTCTTAAAATAGCTCCTTTCTCTGGCAAACTAATTTCCATGGAGACCCAGCTATGGGAAGGCCCAGAAGCTTCCTGCAAGGCAGTGAGCTCGGCTCTCAGCCTTCACTCCAGCAGAGACCCTTTATAATGCAGATGTCTGGTCTCACCCCACAGATGCCCCCCAGTTCCACTTTGGGGATCTGCACTGGCCGGGGCAGCACTGGCAGGTGGAGCCCAGGTGCAGACTGTACTCTCTCGTTGTTTTCAGCAGGGCAGCTGGTCTGCACCGCTCAGTTCTCTCTTAGGCCACAGCAGAGCGAGCCACTGGGCATCAGTGCGTGCTCTTATACCAGGGTATACAGCTCATGACCTTCCCTCATGCTCTCAATGACACACATGCTGATGGCAGGAGTCAGAGCTCAGGGGGTCGGCACTTTTATTGAAGGAAGCCTGGGGAGAGGGTGTATCCCGGGCTGCAGTGCCTGACAGAATGGGGTTTAAATATATTATCTGTTGTTTCCTGAAACTATGATCTCACACAAACCGTTCAGCTTTTTTGAGCCTCAGTCTCCTCATCTATAAAATGGGGGACTGTACCTTCTGCCTGGTATGGTTGGCAGGATTCAAGGAGCCCCTGTCTGCAAAGTCCTGGCTCAGTGCCCAGTGTGTTGTGGGGGGGTCCATTGAATGTCATCCCCTTGCCTCTCCCTGGGAGACAAGGGACGCTTCTGACCTGGGCCTTTGTGGACCATAGGAATATCCGAGAAGGTGAAGGCAAGAATGTGAGTAAATAAGCGAGGGAAGAAATCCAGGGGCAAGTCGAGGCTGTGAAAGCCCTTAAAGGTCAGGGAACCAGTTGAGGCCAAGTGGGCTCATCGAGGCCAAGGAGGGGCTCATCGAGGCCCATGGGCTAGGTCAGGCAATCAGCAACTACTGGCATCTAGTGGGCAGGGGCCAGGAATGCCACTGACCAGCGAACAGGGAAACACTTCTTTCCCCTAGTCCTCGGATGCCTTTTACCATCTGCCACCAGGAATCCTGTCCAGCCACTGATGGATCAGAAGGAAGCAATGTGAGCCTGGGACAAGCATGTCTCCGTTTTGCAGGTAGCTCCCGGAGGAACTCACCCACCAGGAACCGGACAGGGGCTCTCAGTCTTGGCACAACTGACACTTGGGCCGGATCGGTCTTTGGCGTGGGGCTGTCCTGTGCACAGTTCAGCAACATCCCCAGCCTCTGCCCACTAGATGCTAGTGGCCCCGAGACATTCACTGCTAAATGCCCCCAGTTTGGAGGGGTGGCAGAATCACCCCTGGAAGTGAACAACTGCCGTGGAGCACTTCTCCTGAGAAAGGGTTCTTCGTGTCGAAGGTGAGGACACCGATTCTGACACTGAACACACACAAACGCGGGGAAGGGGGAGGACGCAGCTGTTCCCCATCTGTGCAATGTCACCAGGCCAGTGGGCTCCTTCTGTTTCAAGGGGCAAAGACGGGGGGTTGTGGGTGTCACCTCAGGGATGGGTCTGCCACCAGGTTGCATGGAAGTGAGGAAGCCTTGGCTGTCAGGACGTGGGAGGCCCCTGAAGCCTGAGCCAGCCCTGGGGCCCTGGCATCTTGTGGTCCCGTTGGAAGCCCGGTGGATCCCACTGCGCTGTCCACTCTGCGGCTTCTCCCCTCTGTTTTGTCCCCAGTTGGTCCTCACCCTCTGCGTAGGAGGCCCTCTCTTGGTACGTCCTGCATTTAAAACTGCCGGGGAGGCTGGTTTGGGGTTGGTAAATCTCCACCTGCCTTATTAGTTTGGGTTCCCCAGAAACAGACTCTGAGACGAAGATTTAAGTGCAAGGGAAGTGTTTGGGAGTGACCCAGGAAACACTCCAGTGCCGAGGGAGTGAGGACTTGAGACAGGGAGGGAAGGAAACCATAGAGACGCCCTTCTGAGCAGGGAGCCAAAGCAGGTAGTTGCTGTGGCCAGCGGGGCTCACCGTGCGGGCGCGAGCATCGAGCACACACCTGTGCCACCCGTGAGGACAGAGCTGGGTGCGCGCTGGTGTGTCAACTCTTGTGAGTCACAGCTAAGGGCTGCCTCGGAGAGGGGTGTTAATTCCTCAGGCCTAAAGAGCGGCAGGCGGGAGTGGGCTGCCGCACCGTGCCTTGCGTAGCTTTGGTGCCACCGGACAGAGTTCCAGCGCCAGGCCACAGGCCACTGGCTGTCGGGGCTGGGTCTAGAAGAAAGGAAGGATGGATGTATGGATGGAAAGGATGTGAGCAGGTGAATGGAGGGTCAGGCAAGGACGTCTGCCCGAAGCTGCTTGTTTGCTGAGTGCAAAGGTCAGCTGAAAACAGCTGACCTATATGGACGTTGTTAAAGTAGCAAATGGCCCTGACCCTCTGCACGTGTCCTTGGAAATAAATGCGGGGAGGAACGTAGCTGAGGAGGCCATTTTCTCCTTCAGACTCTGGCTTCTCCCCGTCTCTCTAAACACTATGTGTTTTGAGTAATTATTCATTCTTTCGCTACTGAGATCAGGAGCGAAAAGCAGCCGCAACAAGTGGTGACCCCGACGTGATTCAGGAATCCGCGCGTCCAGTGAGATTTTCGTCGCCCGGACTGCAAGGGGAACCAGCCCGGTAAGGGACAGTCCCGCCCACTGCTTTGGGAAAGGGACTGAGGTGCATCGTTTCAGAAGGGGGTTTCTAAGATGGGGCAAGAGCTGATGAAAGATCAGCGAATCTATCTGTGCTCTTGCAGTGACTCTTAAAAGCTGCTCAGTGTTCTGTTCAACCAAAAGCCAAAAGTTCAACAACAGCTCTTACGTGCAATAAGGCAACATCGCTCCAGGTTCCCAGATGAGGGTACGTTAGATTTAGAACTCTGGGGGTGGTAGGGAAGCTTCTTAAGATGAATTTTGGACAGGGGGTTCCTGTGCCCCTTGCCATGTTTACTGCATGGAGCCTGGTGCAAACAGCGCTGACTCCCTTACATGTTCCTACGGGTTCTAATCCATTGGAACGCACTCCTCCTCCTCCTCCTCCTCCTCCTCCTCCTCCTCCTCCTCCTCCCCCCCTCCCCCCTCCCCCTCCCTCTCCTCCTCCTCCTCCTCCTCCTCCCCCCTCCCCCCTCCCCCTCCCTCTCCTCCTCCTCCTCCTCCTCCTCCTCCTCCTCCTCCTCTACCACCTCCACTGTCTGCTCTGCCAAAGGGGCTGGCTTTCCCTACCAAGAAGGAGCAAGCCATCCCCTGCCGTAAAATTTCTGAATCCTGAGCCATTCTCTCCACCATCGCCTTCTGCAGTTCAACAGGAGGAGCAGCTACCTCCTCCCACTCTCAAAGGGGATCTCTGTTCCTCCCCTGGTAAACCATCTGCTTTTCAACATTGTCTGTAAGAGGGCCAATCTTTTCGGGGATGAGATTTGCTAGAACAATGGAATCTTCTTCTAACTACCCAGCCTTTTCAATAGAGGCCACTTCTCAGGTGCATCCAATACCACCCACACCTTTACAATGGACCCCACTACAGTGATCAACCCCATTCCAGATGCTGGAATTAGCAAAGATGTTTAAGCAGCTATTATAACTACACTCAAGGACATAAAGGAAAATACTCTTGAAACAAACACAAAGACAGGAAATCTCAGAGAAATAGACATTTAAAAAAGGCAACTGAGAAGGTGGGGAGAGACTGGGAGGGATGAGGGATGAAAAATTACCTGTTGGGTACACTAAAAGCCTAGACTTTACCCCTATGTGATATATCTGTAAAAAAAAAAACCCACTTGTATTCCCTAAATCTAATGAAATAAAAAAAATTTTTTTGTTTAAAAAGAATGAAGGTAAAGACATTTCAGATAAAACAGAATCTGATACTACCAGATCTACAAAAAACACTAAGGAATTTCTTCAGACCGATGGAATATAACAGGTGGAAACTCAGCTTCAGGAAGGAATGAAAAGCACTGGAAACAGTAAATATATGCAGAAACATGAAAGACTTTCTCTTAATTTTTTAAATTATAACTAAAGAAATAATCAACATTTTAACATTTTATTGCAGGGTTTAGAATGTATACAGGTGTCATACCCATGACAACTGTAGCATAAAGGACGGAAGGGTGTAAATGGAGCTATGTAATTACAAGGTTTACACGTTTGCCGTGAAGTGCGGCCATCTTAACTCTAAATAGACTGTGATATATATTTTAATCTCTAGAGCAACCGCTGCAAAAGGCGGGTTCTTGGGGAGCTGTGCTTCCGCTGGTGCTCTCTGCTTCCACATCCATGTTTCTGGTCTTCTGTCCATTTTCTGTCCCATTCTGTACCCTGCCTCCCCAAAACACCACTAAGGAAAGGCCGTGTGTAAGGCAAACGTCACTGAAAATTTGGAGCAATGGATGGTTGCTACATCATAGAACAAAAAGTCAACAGTTTACAAACAACCATTAGATTTCTTTGTACTTAAAATTCTTCAGTCACCTGGCCACCAGAAATTTCTCTCTGATCTACTTTCTCTGAGCCCCCCCATTTCCCCTGCACTTGCCCTCCCCTCCTGCGAACTCTCCACAATCTTCTTACTTTGTCCTGTTGAGCAGCAAGATTCTCTGTCTATTCAAAGCCCCCCTGCCCATGCTTGGGGGTGTCTGTTTTGGGGGGGGTGTCATCGCTTCACAACAGCCATGGCCTTTAAGGTGTTCTACCGCAAAAAAAAAAAAAAACCCAATTTCTCTCTGTAAAATTTCACTACCAGCTTTTAAACCCATTTTTATTCCTTCCTATGTGTAGCTCGACCACTGAGGCATCTACTCCCTTCTCTGTTAAACAGAGCAAATTAGCTCAGATCCAAACTCCCACAATCCACTTACCCAGGCTCTGAGCCAAACAAGAGCCTTAGAGGCATCAGACCCTCAATGACTATGGTTACTGAATACGCCCCCTGGGGTTCCACTCCCCACCCCAAGTGCTTGCTTATTCACTCAAAATATGTAAGTACCTCCTGCATGCTAGTCACACTGTGCTTGTCCTGTTACATCCATCACTCTCCCTAAGATACATTTTTCTGAAGGCTGCTGAGAGGATAAAAAATGCTGTCTCCATATCATGTCCTTGTTACTGATAAACACTGGGCCACCTTAGGGCCAGTTTAAGAAACCCAAGCCTGACTTACAAGCTTTGCGCCAGTCATCTTTTGCTGTATAACAGCCTCAAAACTGAAAACAGTGACAACACTTATTCTGCTCACAAATCTGCGACTTGGGCAGGGCTTGTTGGGGGCAGCTTGTCTCAGCTCCACTCGCATCACTGGGTGTGCTTGAAGGTGGGGACTGGAACCGTATGAAGGTTCATTCCTTTGCAAGTCTGCTGGGTGATGCCGGCTCTCGCGGGGACCTCGGCCAGGCTGTGGCTGGAACACCTACGTGTGGTTTTGCCATGTGACTCTCTGGCTTCCTTACGACACTGTGGCCGGGTTCCAAGAGCCAGGAGGGAAAAAGATAGAAAAAGAGAACCAGGTGGAAGCCATATTGCTTTTTTTTTTTTTTTTTTTTTTTTGAGGCATGGGGTGCTCTGTCACCCGGGCTAGAGTGCAGTGGCTCGATCGTAGCTCACTGCAACCTCAAACTCCTGGACTGAAGAGAAGCTCTTGTCTCAACCTCCTGAGTAGCTGGGGCTATAGGCACACACCACCACACCTGGCTAACTTTTTTAAAAAAAATTTTTCGTAGTGATGAAGTCTTGCTGTGTTGCCCAGGCTGGTCTTGAACTCCTAGGCTCAAGTGATCCTCCTGCCTTGGCCTCGTAAAGTGCTGGGATTGCAGGCGTGAGCCACTGTGCCCATCCCCTATCATCTTTTATGAGCTAGTCCCTGAAGTCATGCGGAATCACTTCTGCTTTCTATTTGAAGCTCATGCTTGAGGGGGAGGGGACTAGACCTTTTGATGGGCGAAATGGCAAAGAACTCGCAGACGTGTTTCAAACCCCCCCACAGCCTTGAACAGAAATGTTGATCACACTGAAAGTTTTTCCGATGGGCTGTAACGAGAGGAAAATTGCACTGCACAAACCCACAGAAAGCTACTTTAAAATCCTCATTGCCCAGCTTTCTCCCAAAGAACTGCATGACAGCCAGCTGCCCTGCTCCCCACCCCAGTCTCCCTCACGTCCTCTCTCCGTCCTAGCTCCTGCCCCCCACCCCCGTTTTAGAAAGTGAAGTTTAGACTTGCACCTTTCCCCGATCTCCATAGTCCATCTCTACCAATTCCCGTCAGTTGAACCCACAGTCCTTCCTCTTTAGGAAGGTCGGAGGGGGTAGGTTGCTACTCTTTAATATTTTTCACATGTGTGTATACATGTGTGTGTATACACATATACACATTTATATATTTGAAAATCAAATCATTTTAACTTAGTAATTATGTTTGTAAATTAACCCCATGATTTGGATAGACTAGACATTTCTGCATACACATAACCCATGAATAAGGGATGCACGAGAATGCACAGGAATCAGGGCACTGGAGACAGACCTCGGTGAACAGACTGCACAGAGGTGCAGGCAGAGTTTAGAGAACCAGCAAGGGAGGTAGAGGCATGCAGGGACCAGCAATAGCGGGAAGCCATCGCCTCCCTGAGATCTGAGAGGGGTTCCCCAAGGCTATGAGAGCTGGAGCCCGGGGAGACCGACCGCGGCCAAAAGCTGCAGCCATTTAAGAAACCGAGAATGACAGAGAGCCAGGAAAGTTGTGGGCTAAAGTCACCTTGACTTCTCTCTTCTCCTGCCTTCTTATCCCCTGCTGCTTCCTCCCTTTGGTCAAACCCAAACAGAATCCAGAGGTCAAGGGAGCTGGGGTGGTGACACTGTCCTCAGGGGTTGGCCTCTGACCCAGAGCACCTTGACAAGGGCAGAGAAGGGATGGGGAGGAAGACGGGCAAGTGGAGAAAACCCAGCGCAACTTGTTTCAAAAATGAGTGAGATCATCTTTCGAGGGCGACTCTTTCAAACTACACATATACTGGGAGTACAAGTTGGGGGGTGCACATGTCCAAACAATTAAGAAAAACAGTGACAGCAACTGGCATGACAGTCATTCTTAATTACAGTAGCTAACGAAGTGGAATTCCTGGCATGACTTAGCCCAAAGTAATTTATATTTGGCTTGGAAAGCAGAATGGTTTTTATAACAGATTTTTCTAATTATGTTTTGCTTATGTTAATATGAGGATTTGATTCCCCAAGTAAATACCACCTGATCACAAAGCAGCATGGCTCAGAAGTACGCTGAGCGCCAGGTGGAAGCCAGGCTGGGATTTCACAATTGGCTGCACATGATGCAGGAGTAGCTGGAAGTTTTTGCTTTTGTTCCCTGGGGGCTGCTCTCGCCAACTCATTTGTAAAAGCTTTTAGGGCAGCTACTCCATCCCTTGCTGCTTCTGGATTCCTCAGACTTTGCTATGCATAAATGTCACCTGGGGAACCTGTTAAATGCAGATTCTGGGGCCCTGCTGGGATGATTGATTCGGTCTGTGTGGTGCCCAGGAATCTGCATTTCAGCAAGCATTCCCCATCCTTCCGGTGCTGGTGGTTAGGGCATCCCATTTGGAGAACCGCTGGTCAAAGGGTTAGATCCATGGATTCCTACTCAAAGGAGACAAAGTGGTGTGATAGATGATGTTGGGGAATGATTAAGAGATCTGGGTTCAAATCCTAACTGTGCCATTTACTAGTTGAGGCAAGATTGGAGATAATAAGTAAAAACTGAAAATCGGGGCTAATACATACTGGTTCTCACTATTTGCACCCAAAAGCTTCCTGAACAAGTCTTTCTCAAAGTGACTGGGTTCCGAGAATCCTGCCTTCGAAGGCCGGTGAGGACGGCCCCTGTGAGACCAGCCGGTCTGACACCCAGCATGAGCATGGTCTCCTTGTCATCATTGGGTGCCATCCTGAGAACTGTGTTTCATAGATTTCATGTTTTTTGAGGCTCACTCTTTCCTTGTTTCCACTCATGACATTATTATTCATCCTGCAGCATATGGACAACAGGTTTTTACCCATTCTCTCTTGCCGTTGGCATCTTACCATTCAACAATATGGTGTTAACAAAAAATATTAAAACTAGCTGCCTTAGATTTTTGGTTCTGGTTCACAATGTTGCATAATGAAAAGGAAAATCTTCCCCACAGTCCCAGTGGTGCAGAAACATTCAGAAATGACTCTAAATATAGACTCCCAGATGACAGAGAGGTTGTTTTATGTCATCCTGTGATTTCTTTTTCACAGCATGTTCCATGCGCTGGAATAAAAATTTTTAATGAAGTCAGAATGCTAAATTCAAGGGAACCTTTGCTCTTCATTCATTGCAAAATACATTTGGTTGCCATTTAATTTGCTGTGCACCTTGGCATTAGACTCCAAGCAGCAAAACCAAACTCAGATCTTATAATGCAACAGTTTGATTATGCTTAGATTCTAACTACCGCTGCATGTCTTTCCTAGTCTTTTACTCAACTTTCAGTGAATAAATGGAAAAAGAGTTTCCAGTTGCTCCTCTTAAATCACTCTAATTGGATGTAAAAGTATGTGTTAATATGTGATTTGAGGAATATTTTACATAATGTAATTACTAATCCTAGGTGACATATAATAAGCTTCCAAGTCTTTTGTCAGTAAATAGCATAAGAATACTGATTATAATGGGGAATAAATTTTAACTGCAAGCTGTTCCAAACAGGCTATTCAAAACATTTACTTATAACTTAGGTACAAAATCTACTTGTTAATGACTGTAAAATCTAATCTAGTTGCTGGACCTTTGCTTCTCAAACTTAGTTGTACATAAGAATCACTTAAGGAACCGGTCTTAAAAATGAAGGTTCTGGGACCATCCAGAAGGAATTTGATTCAGCAGCTGAGTGGGGGAGGGGAGGCGGTACAGGGTGAAACCTGGAAATATGCATTTTAAACAGCTCCCCAGGTGACGCTGATGTAGCTATTGAGGACTAGCTAGTCCATTTCTCCTAGAGGTGCTCTATCCTCCTCATTGGTACCTGTCCAATCTCTTTCTCACCTGTGAGCAGACACAGGTGTGTGTCCAAGATTAAGGAATATCCTGCCATCTCTTGAACTTCTCTTGGGTTGGCCACATGACAATTTACTCAGGAATAAGGTAAATTCATGCAAATCCAGCGGTTTTCCATCTCAGGGATTGCTCAGAGAGGCTCTAGGGCTGGTGGAGCGGATGCCTTTGGGCCAAATAAATATGCACCCTCTCATGCATCCTCCGTTGGGTCCTCACTGCTCTGTGTGTGTTTCACAGAGGAGGAAACCAAGGTTCAGGGGGTCAGGGCACTTGTAAGAGGTCCTATAGGAAAGGCAGAGAACCAAGTCTCGAAGCTGTGGCTCCAGTCTCCCCGTTCTTTCCAAATACTTGTCAAGAGTGTGGTTGAATACAGCCAGGATATGAGGAGGTGGGTTAAGCATTTTACATATTAAAAAAAAAAAACCCTAATTACCTCTTGGAATTAATTTTCTATATAAGAGGAGATTGCCTCTGTATTCATAGAACAGCAGCTATGCAGGAAATGATTAAAAATTCTAGGAAAAGTCTTTCTCAGTCTATCTTCAGACAATGCTTCCATCTTATGGTTAGGTATGAAAGTAGAAAAGTAACTGGGTCCTGGTTTGCCCCAGGTTCTCACACCCCCTGTCGCTAGCCCGAGGACACCCTTGCTGCCCTGGAGCTGGGTGGTGGCATTGCTGGAATTGTTTCCCAACACAATCAAAGAAGTGATCCTCACAAACCTAACTCGAGAATCTTGAAACTGACTTTTTCACACCTGTAATCCTAGCACTCTGGGAGGCCTAGGCGGGAGGATTGTGTGAGGTCAGGATTTCCAGACCAGGCTGAGCAAGGGCCAGACCCTGTCTCTACTGAATATAGAAAAAGTAGCTGGGCATGGTGGCACACACCTGTAGTCCCAGCTGCTTGGGAGGCTGAGGCAAGAGGATGACCTGAGCCCAGGAGTTCGAGGTTGCTGTGAGCCATGTTGATGACACTGTAATCTAGCTAGGGAGACAGAAAGAGACGCTGTTTCAAAAACAAAAAAAAGAAAAACAAAAAAACCTGACTCTTGCGGTTTTGATGATGTATATCAGTCTGCTCAGGCTGCCAAGCAAATACCACAGACTGCACCCCTTACAAACACAAATTTATTTCTCACAGTCTGGAGGCTGGAAGCCAAGATCAAGGTGCCAGCATATTGAGGTTCTGGTGAGGCTTCTCCTCCTGGCATGTAGAAGGCTGCCTTCTTGCTGTGTCCTCACATGGGAAAGAAAGATCTCTTTTTCCCCCTCTCTCTTCCTCTGCTTATGAAGCTATTAATCCTGTCAAATTAGGGCCCCACACTTATGGCTTCATTTAACCTAATTTCCTCCTAAAAGCCCCATCTCCGAGTCCAATCACAGGGGGCTAGGGCTTCGCCATACAAATTTGCAGGGCGGGGGCACAATTCAATCCACGCGGCAGAGGGACTCAATAGTTTCCCAGGAAAGCAGCTTTGATAAGATGCAAATAGTCAGCTTTTCTTAACTGAAGACAGAAGGTTCTATCTGAGAAGACACCTTCCCACCCTTTTCCCTTTTGTGGAGAAATGGACAGTTTATCAGGAAGTCAACATACGGGGTTACCAGCCCTAAGGTGGGAATTCTGTCTGTAGTGGCCCAGGCAGAATTGTATGCAAATGGTTGTATATATGTGTACGTTTCCTGGGGAGACATGCTGTAGCCACAATGGCTTCCCTGCTGTTTGGGGGACATATCAGGTAAGCTCTGGCCTTAGGGCTTGCTTGGGCTGGGTTCCCTGGAAGCAGAGCCCGAGACTGGGATTCTTATGGAAGGTTTCTTTGGGGAGAAGTGCAGCCTTAGCCTGATCCCATGCAGAGCTCTGGAATGTACATCACATCACAGGGATTGTCCCGCTCAGAGGCAAGAGGACCAGACACCTGTGCCCCACCCCCATCAGTCAGGCATGGCCCCCCCCCCCCAGGCATGTCCAGGAGGAGAGGCAGTTCAGGGCAGCCAAAGGCTGCCCTCCAGAGAAAGCAACAGGTGTGAGCCTTTGGTGCCAACACCCCCTACAACAAACGCACCACTGCTACGGAGGATGGAGTGGGCCCCCACTGCACCCGCCACAGACCACCTGCTCTAGCTGATTCCTCTGCCCAGAATGCTCTCCTGCAGACAACCTCACAGTAACTCTCTTGCCTCCTCAGCCCTTTGCTAAAATCTTGCCTTCTCAATGAGCCCACTCTGGCCGCCCTGTTGATGTGCAAACTACACTCCACTCATGCCACTCTGCTTTTCCTTGTTTCCCACAGCACTCATCACCTTCGAACACACACAGTTTATTTCTTTAGTACGATTTTTTATATCACCTGTCTCTTCCCCTTAGAAGGGAATCTCGTTGAGGACAGAGATGCTGATGCAGCCTTAGTAGCTAGAATAGTACATGGCATATGGTAGGCACTCCATAAATTCTTCTTGAATTAATTAAGTCTCAAAGAGGCCCTGATTCAAAGAAGGGAGGAGCACAAAAGCCCAGAGAAAAGCATGAAAGGGCTCTAGCCGGGCCACTAGGTCCACCTTTGGGCCAACAGGAGGGGCACCGCTGCCTTTGGGAATCCAGTTTGGGGTCCTAGGAGTTTAAGGACATCATTACACTGTGCTCTTCATAGCTGCTCAGTTGTCCTGCCCATACAGTTACTTGACTTGAGGACTTACTGAGCTCCTGCTTGACCTTCTAAAATAATTTGTCTTTACTCTCCCACAGAAGTCTCAGCTTGGGAAAGTTGTGACTACCCGTATGATAACACCTTGGTTAGCAGAACTTTTCACCCAAAGACATGAAAATGCTGTGTTAGGGAAACACTCAGATGTGGCCACACTTCACAAGCACCAAGGGAAGAATTCTCGAATTGTCCGTAAAGGATGCTTCTTAATGTGTAAACACCCTGGAGCCCAGGACCAAGCTGACGCCCACTTCCTGTCTGCCTCACAAAGAAGGTGTCTTGGACAAATCCTGAAAAAAAGGATCCCCCAAAAATCATCTCTTACTAGCGTTGCCCCCAAACAATTCACAGGTAAATTTTTATTCCTTGCCCAGACAAAATAGGCAAAAGATTTAGTCAGACATTACCCAAAAAGAACAAATGACAAGTAACAAATATATGGGAAAATCCTCAATTTTAAGAAAGAAATACAAATTAAAACAATCGGATACTATTGTCATCTACCAAACTAGCGATACTTTGTTATCCTTATACTGTTAATACCAAAACTGGCAGAGATGTGGTTACAATAAGCGTTCCATGGGTGGAAATGTAAAGTGGTAACCCCCCGTGGGAAGCTACATAGCTAGGTGTATTTAGAGTCTGGTATCTCCATAATCTTTGACCTTTCTTCTAGAGTCCTTGCTAGTACTCTATCCTACCGAAATAATCGGAAATGCCTTTGGAACCAGCCATTGGGGTTTACGGCAGGACTAATACGGCAGGAAGAGGGAGAGAAATCACCTGGGTAAGAGAGCAATAGAGTCTCTCAAAATTTTTCTTTGGTTTAACTTTTTATCACAGAGATGACTTTTGTTACATAACACTCTGTGGCCCAACAAATAGACTACTGGCATTTACTTTCATGGTGGGAATTGCTGGTTTCGTGTGTGTTGATAGTCGAATCATGTTTCCAAGAGTTCCAAAACCTTCTCCTGTGCCTGGGGACATGGCATATCATTCACTCCTTGCTGGGTTCCTCAGCTGGTAACCTGGAGCCATGTTAACAACTATTATATTTTCCAAATTCAAAAGCTCAAATAAAAATCCAAAACAATCATTTTCAAAATTCTCTGAATCCTCTTGCTACTTTTTCTCTTGGAACTTCACTCACTAAAATTCAACCAAAAGTAGTTTTTTTTTTTTTTCTATCTCAACTAGAATAAAGTCAGCAACATGGATACTTTATTTTTCAGATAAGGCATTCACTCGCTGAAAAAAAAAAAAACAAGTGCTCACCCAAAATGGAATTTAAGTTCTTTCCTTTTTACATTTCAGCAAGAAAGCTGCTTAAGGCTGGGCAGTGGCTCCGACCTGTAATCCTAGCACTCTGGGAGGCCAAGGCGTGAGGATCGCTTGAGGCCAGGATTTCAAGACCAGCCTGAGCAAGAGCAAGACCCATCTCTACTAAAAATAGAAAAATTAGCCAGGCCTGGTGGTGCATGCCTATAATCCCAGCTACTAAGGAAGCTGAGGCAGGAGGATTGCTTGGGCCCAGAGTTTGAGGTTGCTGTGAGCTAGGCTGATGCCAGAGCAAAGCAAGACCCTGCCTCAAAAAAAAAAAAAAAAAAGCTGCTTAAAAGGTTGCTGGTAGTTTGGTAGTTTTTCGTTTCTGGAGATGGTACTTTTGCAGTTGTCTTTACTTACTTTGGGAAATTTAACAGAAATGGGCTTTTTGGTCACCCAAAGATAAAGCAATTCCCACCCATCAATCTTGGAGATGCTATGACATCATGACAAATGGGAGGGCAAGACTGTTAGTGGGGAGCAGAGAAGATTCCACTCAACCCCTTACAGGAGGCTTGTCCTCTCAACCCTGCAGAGCAGTCCCTGGGGGGATGGCAGAGTGGGCAGGCCAGGGCTCAGCAAGGCCACTGTCCTCCTGCCGGGAGTCCCACCACCCACTCCCTGCCTAGGACTGAGTAGCAGCCCTTGGTCCTTTTTCCAGGAAACACAGAAGTTCATTTCCTCAGATCTCAGCAAAAGTGGCAGGACAGGGTGGAAATGTCCTGCTTTGGGTCCTGGTATAACATTATATCTAAGGGACTTCCTGTTCTAAAATTCTAATTTCCATTTCAGTACAGGTGCTCTGCTTATGAAGAAGAGAAACAGAGACAGAGCGATACGAGGCTGTGGAGAGCAGAGGAAGGGCTCAGCCAGGCTTCAGCTGGGAATAGGGTTGTTGGGCAAAGTGTGGCTCCTCTCTGGGCCCTGGTCTTTCCTGGACATTTCCTTCTGCCCTCCTGTTCCTTCCTCTGTCCACAGACAGCATCCTCTGTTTATTCCTGGTTTTCCTTGGCTTTGCCTTGCCGTGGTGCTGACTTCACCCACGACTGCATCTGCTGGGAGTTCGCAACTCTCCCAACAAATCAGGTCCCAGGCAGGAACATCGCAAGAGATTGGAAATAAGGGAGACGGAGACAAAGTATAGATTAAAGTGATGGGGAAATCAGGGGTCCTCCAGCATTCCCATGAGCCAGGAGTGGAGTCCAGCATCAGTATTTATTCTTTTAGCAAACAATTATCAGTCATTGATTTACATGTATATATCATGAGTTTAAGTTTTGAGGTCTTCCAAAGTAACAATAAACTAGCTAAGTATACACAAATTAAAGATAAAATCGTGAGTCAGCAGTAAAGCATATAATCCAAACAGGAACAAAGAGACCATGTACCATCTACTTTTTCTAGTTCCTCGTTTACTGAGGCATGAACTCAGGAGAGAGACAGGAACATTGCCTCAGGATTAGGATAGCAAACTGCTCTTATCTGCAGGGCTGACATCCTTTGATCATTCTCTCCACCTTCGGATTACAAGCCTGGTCCCATTCGCAGACATCCAGGCTGTGGCCCTGGGCTTCAAGGTGGGGTCCGTCTGCAGACATCCCTAATCAGACATCCCTAATCGGTGGAATGTCCCCTTCAAGGTCGAGTAGTTTTGCTCAGTGAACTGACATGTCCACAGGTCGCTCTTTGGCAAAGTCCTATCCACTCCTGGGGTTCTCATGTCTTGACCCTAACCCTCAACATGCATCAGACTCTGAAGTCTGGCACCCACTCAGCTCCCTGAGAGAGGATTTTGACCCAGCTTGGGTCAGGTGTCCATTGTTGGTCCGAAGTGCTCTTGTCCAGAAAGCTTCAGTTGAGTGCTATTAGAAACGTGGATATGTTAACAGAAACATAGCTACCCAGGCCAGTGACGATATTAGAGGGAAAGAGAAGTGAACTCGGGAAAGGTGGGATGCCCAAAACATCTACAGTGGCATCAGAGGTAGCTCCTTCCTTTCCCTCTTTCCTCTTGTTAGCTGGGTTTCGTCACAGCCTCCCTGGTTCTCCATAAGCCAGGGCAGGATTAGATGCGATTTATTGAGGGAGGCACCTGTGAGGTAAGACAGGGAGTGGCAGCAGAGGCTGGGAGAGCTGTCAGACCATGACTCGGCTTTGCTCCTGGTGAAGGAGAGAGGGAAGGAAGGTGAGGTGGGAAGACTCTCAGCCTGCAGCACCTTCCAACAAATCCTGGTAGGGCCGATAAGGCATCTGTCTAGGTATCTTCGGGCTGCTGTAACAAGATACCACAGACTAGGTGGCTTATAAACAGGAGAAATTCGTTGCTCACAGCTCCAGAGGCTGAGAAGTCCAAGATCAAGGTGCTGGCAGATCTGGTATCTGGTGAGAACTTTCTTTCTGGTTTGCAGACAGTGGACTTCTCGCTGTGTCCTGTGTACCAGAAGGGGTAAGGCAGCTTTCTGGGCCTCTTTTATAAGGGCACTAATCCCACTCGCAAGTGCTCTGCCTTCACGACCCAATCACCTCCCAAAGGCCCCAGCTCCAAATACCATCACATTAGGGGTTACGACTTCAAGACGTGAATTTGGGGTGGGGGCATAAACATTCAGTCCATGGCAGAGTCCTGGAGGCAAAGTCCATCAGAGGAGTTCCCCCTGTCTCAGGAGTCATCCCGCCTGGGAACCCCTGCCATGCTCAGTTCCCGGCTGGGGGCAGCCCTGAGAAATGTGGACACAGCTTGAATGTGGAGGCAGATTTAAAGCACAGCATCTGGGCTGTCAGTCGATTGTGCTTCCCCCAGTACGAGATCTGAAACGCACAAGTTCAAGGTCACCAAACAGAATCTTTTTTATTAAGCAGATTCCCAGCATGGGCTTCTTTCGTCAAAAAGGCAGGCACAGCTGGACAAATTTGCAGGCTGTGGAGTGCACAGGCTGGGCTTGAATCCAGCCCACTTCTTACTCATCCCGTGACTTTGGGCAAGTTACCCATCTCCCTGTGCCTCACTTCCTTCCTCTGAAATAATAGTAATGGCCACACACACGGAGCACTTACTATGTGCAAGACATTGTATTACTTCATTTAATCCCGGGGCACAGAGTTTAAGAAACTTGCCTAAGCTATCCGAGGCGATAAATGCTAGAGTCATAACTGGAACAGAACCCCCAGGCTGCATTGTCTCTGTAAAGTAGAGCCAGCAACAGCACCGACATCACTATGCTGTTGTCAAAATTAAAGAAGCTAATAAATGTAAAGCATTCAGCCGCACACATTGTATGCAGTCCATAAATGTTAGCTACCACCACTAGTATTATTATTATTATAAAAAGTACAGGCTGAGTTTTTCTTTAGTGATTTCAAATATATACTGTCTGCACCCCAGTGGTCTCTTCTTGTAATAATCAGTAGGTTCATTCCAATGGTAGAAGAAATGGATCACGCTCTAAAAATATAACGTTATCTTACCTTAAAGCCTTCACACTGCTTTGTCTCTATGCTCATCAGTCTTCTGATAACCACATGGTGTTCTAGGTACACTCCCAGCAGGGTGAAAGGGACGCTGTTGTTGGCCTACCCCATAGCAATTTCCTAATTTCTTCCCGAGAGAACCCCCATTTTGTTCAGATACTGTTCTTATTATCTATTGTTGCATTATGTAATGCCCTCAGAACTTAAACCAATTTATTATATTCTCACAATTCTGTGGCTGACTGGGCTCAGCTGGGTGGTTCTTGCTTGGCGGTTCCCATGCACTTGCAGCTGGATGGCAGCTGGGACTGGGGCCATCAGAAGCCTCCACTGAGATGGACATTCCAGATGGCCTCTTCGTTCACAAGTCTGGTGCCACAGCTGGGGTGGTTGGAATAGCTGGAATTATCCAACCACTCAAGCAGGAATCAATCAATCTCTTTCTCTCTCACCTCCCCCATCACATGACTAGCTTGGGCTTTCTTGCAGCATGGTGGTCTCGGAGTAGTGGGCTCTGTAGATGGTGACTGGCTTCCTACAGAGCAAGCATTCCAAGAGAATGAGCAGAAGCTGCGAGGCTTCTTATCACCCAGCCTTGAAAGTTGTGCAGTGACAGTTCCACCACATGTTATTAGCTGTACAGGAGCAGCCCACACTCAATCCAGGGCTTGCCAGGAGGCATGGTGTGGCCCGCTGGGGTGAGGGGGAACTTTGGAGACAGGTATCCACTCCTTTCCCACTCAGCCACAAGCCTGGGGGAAGCCTACCTTACCCCTCCAGCCCAAGGGTAAACCAGATGGGTCTAAAGGGGACATGCCTCTCCCCTTGCCAGGAATGAGCATGTGACCCTATTTTGAGATATTAGAGGTTGTCTGCTGGGGGGCTTCTAGACAAAGTTTTCACATTCCTTAGAAAGAGTCTACTTCCTCAGGTCATTTTCAAATTTGAACATGGTGCCTTGAGCCACCACGGTCATTTGCCACCAGCCCGAGGACGACGCCATCACTAAGAAGGGCACAGCAGAGAGGTGGGAAGAACAGGGATACAGTCCATGTATTTACCACAACCATCCCTGAACCCACCCTATCTTGGCCTCTTATCTGAAATAACAAACATCTTAAGGATGAATCCAGGGGCCAGTGAATTTTCTGCAAAGGGCCAGATAATAAACATTTCAGGTCTAGCAGGCTAAGAGGCAAAATCAAGTGACTCTTCTCAAAAGGCTAATAGTATTGTTTACATTTAAAAATATAAACACTCTCGGCTGGGCATGGTGGTTCATGCCTGTAATCCTAGCACTCTGGAGGCCAAGGCACAGGGGGGGTGGTGGTGGTGGTGAGGGAGGAGGTGGGGATCGCTTGAGTTCAGGAGTTCAAGACCAGCCTGAGCAAGAGCGAGACCCTGTCTCTACTAAACATAGAAAGAAATTAGCTGGACAATTAAAAATATATAGACAAAATTGGCATGGTGGCGCATGCCTGTAATCCCAGCTACTTGGGAGGCTGAGGCAGAAGGATCGCTTGAGTCCAGCAGTTTGAGGTTGCTATGAGCTAGGCTGATGGCACAGTGCTCTAGCCTGGGCAACAGAGCCAGACTCTGTCAAACAAACAAACAAACAAGCAAGCAAGCAAACAAAGACTCTCCTTAGCTCGAGGTGGCTGTACGAAAATACATAGCCGTCTGAATTTGGCCTGCAGGCCATATTTTGCTGATCCCTGGTTTAAATTAGAAGTTAAGGTTTCAGTTACTTGCAGCTGAAATCATCCTAACTTCCGTAAAGAGTAAATGCCGCTGACACAAGAATGCTCATTGAAAGCTGCCTGTGGTTCTAATTCCCCTTATAAACTAGTCCACTGACGTCCAGTTCACAAATCTTCAAACTGTACCTTACTTTAGTTCTTGTTTGCATGAGAGGATGAGTGTCCTCCTTTTCCTCTTATCCTCTCCTCCTGGAGTTGGCAAACTTTTAGGGCTAAGGTCATGGATGTGGGGTGGGGGCTGGATTTCTGTAATAGAAGTCAAGACTCGCCAGAGAAAGACATTCTTACAGCTTAGTAAGGCACAGGGGAGTCATCAGCAAGAATCAAAGAGCCTCCCCGCTACCCCACTTCCTGACCAGATCATAAAGGTCACTTCCTGCCATACACATGCCCCTAAGTGAGGAAACAGAGACTGGCTGACAACCTTCATGTTGGACTCAAGGAGAAGAGCTCTTGAGGGAAGAGAGGTAAAGAGAACAAAAGAAAATAAAGGGAGGAGGTAGAATGGTGGGTGGGGGGAGAGAGAGAGATTATGTAGGCCCAAGGTCTAGGGCAGGGCCCCAGGTCCACGGGAGATCTCAGGGGCAAGTTGAGAAAACCAGAGAGGCCACCCCTGATTCTCCACCTCAACATGGGCTCTGAAAGGGCTGGGCTAGATCATTTGAACCTGAATAGAAGGACAAGTGGACGTTTTCCAAGCTCCTTGGTGAGCTTCACGGGCTAGACCGCTGTGCCCTGGACTGAACTGTCCACACTTTCAGGACAACCAGGGCTGTGCTGGTGAATGGAGAAGCCATTTATCTGTATGTACTCTTTGACAAGATTCAGGGAGACAGACAAAGATTTCTAAAGAAATTTTAGCTGTGGGGAAGCTTAATAAGAGACTGAGGTTCAGTGTGTGCTTTGGGATAGGAAAATTTCCTTATTGGAAGGAAGAGGTTCAGGACAAAAGCTGGTTGCGCGGGAAGTCACATGCCACGCAGAGGGGCCAGTCCTGGAGCACCAGCTCTGTAGGGAGCTGTGTCCTTGGGTGGCTTCTCCTGACATGGGGATCAGGCCCCCAAAGGTAAAGTGTCTGGGCATTCAGTATTGCTGAGCAAGTTCGACAGATTGCTGTTCCTGTTTCGGGCCTTCTTAAAGACAAAATGTCAACTTGGTATGGTTGTATCAACAGTACCTCTGAAGTTTTGCTGAAAATATACTGTCCTCATTTTGGGATATTGTTTTCTGAGCCCCAATAATACCTAAGCAAAGACCCATATCTCATGACATACAGTATGTATTGATGGATTGACTGAATCCTGACCCTATTCCACTGCCGCCGACTTTCCGGTTCTACTGCATGAAAATGCAGTACTGGTTAGACACTGCAGAGCTATTCATATCTCATGAGTCACTTGAACAGCGCTTTTTGAAACGGTGTCCCTTCACTTTCTGTTTAGGAGGGAAAGAGAAAATAGTTTTAACATATGGCAACAACAGTATTTTCTAACATTCTAGGTCTATTCTAATATTTCTAATTATAACTTTTGGGTTATGATTTTTTAAAAATTCAAAATTTCTTTTAGCAACAGATACTAGTATTTAGAACAGAGCTTAATTCACTCAGAAGTTCATGAGATCTCAGATCCAGAAACTTTGCCCAAGATTCTTGGACACAGGTTGTTGGTTAACACAAAAAGTGCGTGGAGAGCCGTGCAGATGGTTGACCCTCCCCTCTTGTCAATCAGTTGAAGTGGAGAAGCCTGACTTCCTGACTACCATTTTGTCTGGGCAGCCCTAATCTTTTCTTGGGCTTGCCTGCCTATATTAGACTTGGGTGGCAAGCAAAAACAAAAACCCAGTATAAACCAGCTTAAGTGAAATGCAGGCATTTGTTGGCTCAAATCCTGGGAGGAAAATAGGGCTGCGCTAGTTTCAGGAGTGGCTGGATCTAGGAACTCCAACTCCATCAGGGCTCTTGATCCTGTGTGTGCATTTCCTCATTTGCAAGAAAGGAAATAGAAAAAGTGGCTATCTTGCAGTGCTGTGAGAATTAAATAAGTTGATCCATGTAGAACACAGTGCCTGGCACGCGAAAATCACTCAATTAACATTAAGTATTATTCATAGTGGGAGAAGGAAATAGTGCCTAGGGGAAATTTGATCATCTCTTTAAAGATAAAGAAACAAACCAAGGAAGATAACCCCCTACCCCCACCAGGGATCACAGTCCTATTTCTCAGAAGTGCTGTGTTGAATCCTCTGGCCAAACACTGGCTGCCAATATATAGAGGAGGTACAAGGACCTCCTCTAAGAAAGTCGAATGTTACTAAAACACTTGTATTAGAGTATGGGAATAATAATGCCACCTCAGACAGTCATTTATAAAACATGAAATCTGAGTATAACATATATAGGCAGTGAGTGACATGCCCTGCATGTGGCTTAATCTACATGCACAGAGATTTTTTTATAATGAAAACTCCCTGCAGTGTGCATACATACACAACAGCAATGACTCTAAAGAGAACAAAGAAAAACAAGGGGTAAAAATGTCAAGTGATGGATGTATAAAGAGAACATCATTAATGTCATACCAAAAAAATCCCCAACATTTGGAAGGATCATCAGTGTGTCTGGAAACCTGTGTCAGTTGATTTCTTGACTATCCTTTGGTTTACTCTAGCAGCTACTAAGTTTATGCAGTAGATAGTTAACACAATGAGGTTAACTGAGTTTCTTTTCACTTTTAGTAACATAATTTTGTAAAGAGCTGTAAAGGAGTGGAAATAAAGATTAAAAGAATTTTTAAAAAAACAGAAAATGATATTTTTAAAAAGAATAAAGGCAAGAGAAAAAAGAACAGAAGAGAATTGAACCCCCTTGGTACTACTTTCTGGCTGGCCCTTTGTATTTTGTATTCTTCATGTCCGTACATGACAGGCCTACAGATCTCCCTAGAGCGTGAGCTCCTTGAGGTCTGGATCCAAGCTGGGGATGTTTATGTCTCCCACGCAGTGCTCATCCCTGTGCTAGACCCACACCAGGACTGGGCCGTTTCTTCACTTGCTGATTGAAAGGTAAAGGAAATCAGGAACACCGAAAGGGCCAGGAAAAGAGTAAATAGGACAATTGTCTGAGGGTTGGACCTTGAATTACTCTGAATTGGAGTATAACTAGAAGATCTCACAGATGATATGCGTAGGCATTGATGATCAAGGTGAGCATCTCCTGGAAGTTTTTAGCAGTGAAAATGCTGCCATGGAAATGCTGTTATGTTAAAGCTGGTGATACTTAGTTTCAGTGAAACTAGACGTTCCACAAAGAAAGTTCTTTGATAAGTGATGCCTCTTCCACTCTTCCTGTGAACAAACCTGTGCTGCTTAACATATTGCTACAATAATCTTGGGATAATTTGCATTTATCTTACATCCATTACAGGCAATCAGAATCCATTCCACAGATGCTGCTTCCCAGCAAAGCATGCTGAATCTTTTAGACACTCATTATTTACCAGAACAAATAAAAACTCTTAAGATCCATTATCTGTCACCAGAATATTCAGACAATGTATTTCCTCCTCCTCCCTCTTCCTCACCCCCCATCCAGCTATCCCCCTTGGTGCCTGTGAGCACACTTGAGCCCTCCCTATCACTGACTTTGCTGTCTACCAGGATGCCCTCCCTATTGGCTAATTTAGAAATCAGTTACCTATCACTTAAAATTATTTCGTGTCATGTACTCTATTTGAGCCATACTGCAGGGTCAGCTTGAACAGAGACCGGATGATGGAGTGCAGTGGTTAAGGGCACAGAAGATAGCATCAGACTGCCTGTATTTGAACCCAGGTTTTGCCACTTACTAGTCAGGTGCCCTCAGGCAAGTTACTTGGTGTTTCTGTGCCTCAGATTCCCCATCTGTAAATGAGGATGAAAATGCTACCAAGGAGGGCTATTGTGAGGAGTAAATGAGTTATAATATGTGAAATACTACTCAGAAGGGTGTGGTAGAAATGTTCCTGCTTATCAGTTATTGACTACACAGCCTAGCAACCTGCTAAATAAATGGTTTTTATCAATAAGTACATATCCATCCTTGGAACTTTTTCTTGCACACATAGTACATGTATGTCTACCAATTAGAAAATGCATACAAGATACACATATAAGAAAACAAAAACACCAGCAGTGCCACTGCCCAGAGATATCTATTAGTATTTTCACATATTCCATCCATTAATTAAGGAACATTTACTGAACACCTAATATTTGCAAGCCTTCATGCTTTTGCTGGAGATACAATAATGTGCAAAAACAGACACAGCTCTTGCCTCATGGAGTTTACAGTCTACAGGGGGAGACATACCTTAACCAAGTAATGACACAAATACACATGAACCTGCAGCAACTGGCATGAATGCTATAAAGGAGAGGTGCATGCCTAGGAGAGAGATCCAATATAGCTGTAAAGATCTGTTATCTGTAGGGTGTGAGGAAGTGACTACTGAAGTGAGAATGAACTCAAAGGAATTAACTCAGAGAAGTCAGAAGGGAAGAGTGTGCCCAACACACATAGTAAATCCAAAGGCCCTGCAGAGGGAAGGGGCACGGTGAATAGAAGGAACAGAGGTCAATGTGGCTGCAGTTGTGCACTTGATAAAGCTGGTGAGTTAGGAAGATGGCAGACCCAGAAGATCATCAGATTCTTAGTTTAGAAATTATTCTTCATTCATTCAACAAATATTATCTATGAGGAGCTAAGGACACATTTATGTTATATAAATTGGATTTATACCTTATACTGGTTTTACTACGAACAATTTTCAACAATAGGTCAGGCCCAGTGGCTCACACCTGTAATCCTAGCACTCTGGGAAGCTGAGGTGGGAGGATTGCTTGAGCTTAGGAGTTCGAGACCAGTCTGAGCAAGAGTGAGACCCCATCTCTACTATAAATAGAAAGAAATTCGCCAAACAACTAAAAATAGAAAAAATCAGCCAGGCACGGTGGTGCATGCCTGTAGTCCCAGCTACCCGGGAGGCTGAGGCAGGAGGATCACTTGAGCCCAGGAGTCTGAGGTTGCTGTGAGCTAGGCTGACGCCACGGCACTCTAGTCCAGGTGACAGAGTGAGACTGTCTCAAAGAAAAAAACAAAAAAAAACCTCACCAATAAATATATAGTAATTTAACCCATCTCTTATTGTTGGAAATATAGATTGTTTCCAACTTCCCACTATTAACAATGCTGTGACAAATGTCTTTGTATATGGACACGTGTCCAAATAGTTCTTGGCATAAATTCCTGCAAGTGCAATTGCTGGTTGGGCAAATTTGTAAACATAGTTTAATCATATCTTGTCTGGAAAATTAGCATGCTCAACTGTCAAGATTTGCTGCTATGCAATGCCATGATCTTTCAAGGCTGGTGCCACTGTTACATTTGAAGGCATTCTTAGTGACTTTTATAATTTGCTTTTATAAGTTGCTCCAACAACTTCAGGTCACTCCATACTGACAATGAAACCTCTTTAACTATAGCTCTGGAGACTCCTCTGCTCCATGGGAGAGGAAAGACTTTCTTATCTGTCTCTGAAGGATCTTCCTCTGGACTTGAGACACACTGGAAGAGAAGGCAGTTTCTGACATTCCTTTCCTCTCCTTTGGCCTTCTATTTTGTCTAGTTCCATTTTCATGTAGTAAATTCACTAACCTGTTAAAGGATGGAGCTCAGACAATTCCATTGCAGAGCTAGGTTTTCCATTCTACTGAGCTCAATGACAGATTTGATCTTTTCGGGAGCCTATGTGTCTTCCATCTCCCCCTTTCAATATCTACTGGCATTAGATTACCTTGTAAGGGCCCGTTTACTGTTAGGTCGTAATTTCTAGGATTCTAATGATTAACGCAGACAAACTCTGATACACTATTCATATCTTTCTTAGCTCGTTTCCATTTCTCTTCTCCATTGCAAAACAAAACACCCAAAAACCCGTTTCCAAGATCAGTGGGAAGTTCTTGCTAAAGCAGCCAGACTTTGGGTAGGCCTTGGAAGGATACCGGGTGCGTAGGTAAAGTTAAGTTTACCACGTGCCGGGCACAATGCTAATTATATTACAGAGGTTTTTCCTTTTAATCCTCAAGACAACCCTCTGAGGTGGATATCATTACTGTCTCCATTTTATAGATTAGAAAACTGAGCTTAGGGAGGCTGTCATTCATCCACAGCCACACAGCTACTATGTGGGGAGTGAACCCCACTTCCGTTTGTAAACTGAGATGAAAAAAAGGGAGGCAGGCCAAGAAAAAAATATGAAAAGGGTTGAAAAGCAGCAGAGGAAACGTAAGTGGGCAAGCAGAAGCGCCTCCCTTTCCGCTTCCTTCCTGTCCATAGCTCGGCCTACAGTGCGGCCAGCACGCCTCCCAGCGGCCACTTCCCAGTCCCTAACGCTTCCGGCTTCAGGAAGGCGTCACTAGCGAGCGCCCTGCATCGGAACCCACCGCGTGCGTGCGTGCGTGCGTGCGTGCGGCGAAAAGCGCAGGGAGAGGAGGCGGGCCTTCCGGCCCTCACCAAAATCATTTCCGGAAAGAGTCGGAAGACCGTCCCGGATGGCCTCAGAGGCGGTAATTGTGTGTAGGTGAGCTCTGGGGTTGCCGGCCTCTCCGCGCCCGCTGGTCGCCTCATGCTGCGGGCCTCGGCCACCAGCCTTCGCTCGGATTGGCGGCGCTGAGGCGCCGGGGTAACAGGCGACATGTCGTCGGGCCTCCGCGCCGCTGACTTTCCCCGCTGGAAGCGCCACATCTCGGAGGAGCTGAGGCGCCGGGACCGACTGCAGAGGCAGGCGTTCGAGGAGATCATCCTGCAGTGTGAGCGGCGCCCGTGCGGGCCGGGACCGGGACGGGCGGACCCTGGGGAGGCACGCGAGGCACTAGCTGGAAGCGGAGGCCAACACCGACGCCGCCTGCGCGCATGGCGGCCGCCTCGGGTACCCTGCGCCTCGAATGCCCCACGCCTTTTTAGTTATTTTTCTTCCCGTTTCGTTTTTTCTTTGGGCGTGATTGTGGAGCGTCTCCCCCATTAAATTGTGTGACCTTTGTGGGCAGGCCATGTTCGTGTTTGTGTTTTTTAAATCTCAGCAGCTTACACGATGCTTATGCACTTAAAAAAGCCCAGGCTCCAGAAACACCCCATTTATGGGGCCCTGCTAATGAAAACATGTATTGACTTTAAGCATTAACTAGCAGAATTAACGTTGTCTTCTTAGTGAGATGGAACGTGTGGCCTTTAATTGCTCATACTTGTTGCCCTTACTCCACCTTGGTAGTCTTTCACTATTACACATTTTGAGTCTTAACATAGCTTTCAGTTGGGACGTAGGCTTTACTGTTATTGAAAACCTTCAATATGAAAGAGGTAGTTTTCTTCTTCTCCACCCCTTGGAATTTAAGGGTACAAAAATGTTTGTATCTTAGGTAAATCTAAATGAGCATTTCCCTTCTTCATCTCTCCAATTTTACCATAACTGATGACTCATTTGGGAGAAGAAATGGCCACTCTTCAGTCTTAAGGTTCCGCCTGCCCCTTGATGTAAGCCTGACAAGCCTCCGGGGTCATATTGATGATGGGATTAAAAATAATAGTTGCCTTTTATTGAATTCTGATTGTGCTAAATAGGTGGTTCCCAAAATTATCTGCACATTAGAATCAGCTGGAGATCTTTAAAAAAAAAATTACAAAGCCCAAGGCACACCACAGACCAATTAAATCACAGTATAGAGAGAGTAGCAGTGTTTTTTGATGCTTTCCAAATAATTCTAATGTGCAGACAGGTTTGAGTGCTGTGGTAAATATGTTGCATGTGTTATTTTATTTTATCTTCTCCCAAATTCTATGAAGCAGGTCCCATTATTGCCCTCTTCACACATGAGGAAACTGAGGCTGAGAGAAATTTGGTAAACTGTGGGGTTGCACAGCAGGTAGTGGTGGGGCTGGGATTTGAACTCAGACTTGATGTTGTTTAACTTTTGCATTTGCTTTTCTCACTGGATCCCTCAATAAATGGTCCTTCTTAATTTTTACTGCACCCATTCTCTTAACAAAACTAGGAAGAAAGGGGGATGTTTTGCTGCTGTCATGCTAATTCCAAATACTACGGGGCCCTGGCAGACCAGTGCTGTTATATTTCAGAATGCCAGAAACATAGGAAGCGTCTCTCACTCAAACTATGTGATTCCTTTACAAGTTACATAAATTCAGTTCATCAAGTGTTTATTGAATGCTTATTCTTTAAAAGATAATATACTTTGAAAGTCATATTGGGTTGGCTGCCTGACTAATACCCTGCTGACTAATCTTTTCACGTACCTTTCTTAGTCTGGTCTGCTGCATCTATAAAATGGGGATGGAGCTTGCCCTGCCTGCTTCTTAAAAACAGTGCTGCACGTATTAGTGCTTTGAAAGCCATCTGTGTAATAATCTATAAATGTAAGACGCTGGTTATCTCATTGACACAAATGGAATCGTTTTTGCACTTCAAAAATGACATCTTGATGGGGTCGCAACATGTAGGAGAACAGTTAGAACTAGAGGGCAGTCGTGGAGAGAAGACATATTAAACAGGGTTAGAGTAGTCAGTAATGCCTGCTTGAGGGGCCAGGAGAGGAGGCTGGGAGAAGAGGCTAACAAGGAGCAGGGGAGGGAGATAGCCTTTGCCTGTTCAAGTCTTCTGTGTAGGGGGATTGACATTTGCGGAGATCATTTCTAGTGTGACTGTGAAACATCTCCATTCCTCTTATTCCAGCCTTCTCAGGCCAGTCAAGTTCTGACCTTCCATCAACCCCCTGTCCCCTGTTCAGTCCCTGCCTCTGAGCCTGAAGAGAAAGATGGAAAGAAGCTATGGGGGGAGGGACAAGGCTTCCCTCCATCTCCAGCCTTCCCTTCAGTGAGGAGCCTTGGGAAGGATCTCTCTTAAATGCCTCACGTCCTTTGAAAGACCTAAAATTATTGCAGGGCACCAAGCTTTGGTGGAACGTCTTGGAGATCTTATTAGAGCCCTTTGACACTGGTGAATTTTAAGTCTTCCTATTGGTTGTGAAAGCCAAGGTTGGAACAACTTCCCTATTTGGCTTAGCTAATGATTTGACTAATATAGATGAAGAGAGTATTTTCACCCAGGAGTTCTCTTTTCAGATATCAAGTAGAACTCAGGACTCTTTATGAGGAGAGGTAGGCTCTCTTAACAGGAATAATAATCGCTAGCATAAACCCTATCAAAATTTTGTTCTAGAGCAATTCTAATCTCAGACTTAGGATTTGTGACAGCCTCTTTCAAATGTTGCTATCCTACTAGCAATTCTACTAGCTATTCTACTGTGGTCAATTTCTTATTCTGCCTTAAGGTCCCCCTTACCCCCATCTGATCTTACTGGCCCTGTGTGCCTATTACTCCCAACTACATGTTCTTTCTAGCCCCGTTTTTTTCTTTTGAGTTCCTGCACTAGGTCCCCTGTCAAATATACTATGTTCAGAAAGAAACTCATTTTCTTCCCTAAGTGTTCTCTCTTCTGTGCTCTGATACATTAGTGTCTTCCACCCAGTTCCCTGAGCAGGGAACTTCAGAATAACGTGTGACTTCCTACCAATACAAATCTGTTCATGTAACTGCCTGCATTTACAATTTCTTATTTGCTCATTGCCAGTAAGAAAAAGTCTAAATTCCTCATCCTCTCGTGTGTTGGCTCCAACCTGTATTTCCAGCCACTTACCAAACAACTCTATGCTATTCCTTCTGCCTAGACTGTCATCTTCCTTTAAGGCTCAACTCAGTTGTCACCCGCTGTGGAACTATCCAGAAGAATAGAGTCACTATTCTCCGTACCTTTTTATAGTTAACTACATTAGATTTTAACTCCTTCAATGTTGAGGGCTCTGATTTATATTTATATCCCTAGGTGCCCTGATCTGAAAAGTAATTAAATTTACCAAAGTATGATAAAGTTCTCCTTTATTATTTACAGGTATATAGCATTTCACCACTTTGCCATTGTGTTTGATGTCTTTTTCTTTTTTATTTCCAAGATAGAAATAAATAATGCTGGGAGTGAAAAGCAATTTCAACTCCTTTTAATAGGGGTACCTTCTTGCTGGTGCATTTCCATAGGTTAATGTGGCTGGACTGCCCAAACATAGGCCAAGAAACATCTAAGGAAGGTATCTTCCTGGATTTTATACAATTGCTGCCATGGCAACAAAACACATTACCTAGTACTTTGATACCTTATAAAGGTGAAACTTACCCAACTCATCTGCTGGTTATTTTTTTAGTCCCAAGCTTTATAAGATGTAAGGTGTATATATGTTACAATAACTTAATTTCTGACCTTTTTTTAAATAGATAACAAGTTACTGGAAAAGTCAGATCTTCATTCAGTGTTGGCCCAGAAACTACAAGCTGAAAAACATGAGATACCAAACAGGCATGAGATAAGGTACTTTGAAACTAACCTGTATTATTTGTGTTTGCTATGTTGAAATTTATCTCAGTTTGTCACTCTCTAATTTAAAAGTGAATGAAGTACTATTTGTTCTGATTTTTGTCAGTTCCTTTCAAATAAGAACTGCTTAAACCAAGTAAGATTGTTTTTTTAGAAGGTACGTACATACTGGCTGGGCGCAGTGGCTCACGCCTGTAATCCTAGCACTTTGGGAGGCTGAGGCAGGAGGATTAGCAGGCTGAGGTACATACCTAGAAGAGTTATCATCAGTGCCATGCTCTCAGCTTAAGAAATTTCTTTTTTTTCCCCAAGAAATTTCTTAAGTTCATGGGGTAGCCCTAGGTCAATTTCTCTTCAGACTTACCAGAGTTTGCTTTCTTTAAAAATAGAGACAAGTGGCCGGGCACGGTGGCTCACGCCTATAATCCTAGCACTCTGGGAGGCCGAGGCGGATGGATCGCTCAAGGTCAGAAGTTTGAGACCAGCCTGAGCAAGAGCGAGACCCTGTCTCTACTAAAAAACAGAAAGAAATGATCTGGACAACTAAAAATATATATATATATATATATAAAAAATTAGCCGGGCATGGTGGCGCATGCCTGTAGTCCCAGCTACTCGGGAGGCTGAGGCAGAAGGATCGCTTGAGCTCAGGAGTTTGAGGTTGCTGTGAGCTAGGCTGACGCCACAGCACTCACTCTAGCTCGGGCAACAAAGCGAGACTCTGTCTCAAAAAAAAAAAAAAAAGAAATAGAGACAAGTATTCCTGAACTGATTTACGTAGATCTTGTTAATACAGGATTGACTGGCGCATAAACACAAATTGTTTTTTATACAGTACAGGTCTATTTGATCCTTTTAGCTCAGTGTTTTTCTAGCATACAAAGGGTCCCTGACTTAGAATGGTTTGACTTAAATTTTTCAACATTATGATGGTGCAAAAGCAACATGCATTTAGTAGAAACTGTATTTTGAGTGCCCATCCAACCATTCTGTTTTTCACACTCAGTATAGTATTTGATAAATTATATGAGATATTCAGCACTTTACTATAAAATAGGCTTTGTGTTATATGATTTTGCCCAATTATGGGCTAATATGTTTTGAGAGTGTTTGAGGTAGGTTAAGCTATGATGTTCGATAGGTTAGATGTATTCAGTGCATTTTTGACTTACGATATTTTCAGCTTAGGATGGGTTTATCAGGTTGTGGCCCCATCATAAGTGGAGGGGTATCTGTATTAGACTGAAATCAAATTAGCAGATTGCAATAGTCTTTTCTTTTAAGAACTGGATTAGAAAAATGTCAGTGTATTTTAATAGGATATTTTATTAAACATATATACATGTGTTCATGATGGAGTGTTTAGTGTGTTTACTGGGTCATTTTTGTACATTTATGTATACTTACTGTGTTTCTTTATCAAGGGTCATGGTCCAAAAAAAAGTCAAAAAGTCAAATTTCATCAAAGCAGCTTAAATAGGTTTATTCTAGAGTTTTACTGTCTTATTTTTCCATAATGTTTATGTTTGCACATTAAATTTGGTGGTTTATATGGGAACAGTACCCATTATTGTTCTGAAATCTATCCACATTTTAGCATTTTAAAAACAAAGTTGATAATTTAAGGTTAAAAAAAAACACAAATAGGGGTAGCCTGATTTATTTACTCCTATAGCATTTCACCCCTTATTTCTTTCTGATTAGACTCGTGGTGACTATATTCCTGTATCCTTTATCTGTCAGGCAAACTCACTGGCTTGGGAAGGTATCATAAATAAATATATGACAGTTCTTCTGGCTGAATTTCACTGCGATAGTCATGTTATTGGAGGTTTCCTTTCCCGCAAACATTGTCCATAACAAGCCTGTCCTCCTGACTGCCTTGTTTCTATTCATGGCGTCCCCATTTTCCACAAGTCATCTGTGGTTCCTTTTTCCCCTCCATATCTTGCCCCTCCCTGTGTTCCTTCAGTCACCCAGGCCTCTTGGTTCCTCACCCTACATCTTCTTCCATCTGTCTCTTAGTGTTCATTTATTTTGCCACCCCCTTTGTTTATTATCTGTCATCTCATTCCTGGACTATGGCAGGGGTCTTGTTCTTTTAGTAGACTTTCTCTGACTGCAGTGTAGGCTAAGCATTGGAGACGAAGAGATGAATGAGCTGGAGCCCCTGCTCTGGAGAGGTGCGGAGTCTGGTGGGGGAGACCAACTCAAAGGGATGTTTGCTGGAGAATGTGGTGAGGGTGCCCACAGAAGATGGGCACCTGATTGGTTTCCTTCCTTCCTTCCTCCTCCTGTCTCTCCTTTGGTCCTGCCCATGTCATCGTCATTAACCTTAAAACTGCACATTGTGCTTAAATAGCAATCTGTATCAATTACCAGGCTTTCCTCTTAAGTGTTTCCATCACTTTGTCTTCAAATTAAAATAAACTCTTCAGCCTGGAAATTGTTTATTCTAAGCTGAATTCCTGGACTGCTGTTATCATCTGGGAAATTGTTAGAAATGCAGATTCTTGGGCCTCCCCAGACCTACTTTATCAGAAACTCTGGGAATGGGGCTCAGAAATCTGGATTTTAGGAAACTCCCTAGGTTATTCTGAGGATCTCTAAAATTTGAGCACTACTGCCTTCAGGCTACTGAGTCCCTGTGACCCAGCAGCAATCCTATCACCTGAGTGCCAGTTAGATATGGAGATTGCCGGGCCTTCCTAGGAAAGCAGATCACCTGCTGGTGGGGCCCTGGAATCTGTGCTTAAACACATCCGGCAGGTGATTCTTTTGTCCTCTTAGTGAAACACTGTTAGTGGGCTATTTTAAGGCTTTTGGCTTTAATTGTGAGTAAAATATAGGAAGTCCTTGGAGGCTCTTAGGAATAGAATGACTTGTATCCTTCTTGCCTCAGTCTCTTAGCAATTCTGCTGAGTTCGTCTTGGTGTGGTTTGAGGTTTAAGCATCTAGCTGTGGCCCCTCTACCTGGTCTCATTTACATTTTGGTTTTCCTAGGAGATCCTATTCTGGTTCCTCTTCTGAAACCCCTCCCAACCTGAAACCATCCTTGCTGGGAACATCTCTGCCTTGGAACATAATTAACACACATTTGTTTTTCTTTATATTGTTTTCATTTCATGAATCTTTTCTGTAGAAAGAATACCAGCTCCTCAGAAGGAGGGACCACATCTTATACTTTGCATATTACACATTGCTTTGTATTAAAAATGAGAGGATTTGATAAAATTCTAAATCTGCCTGATTTAGGGTGGTTTCATGTAAAGTGTGTTCCACTTTTTAATCTCTTGGCTTCTAGTTCATAGGCTAAGACTGGAGAAGTGCCAGGTTGCCTCAAAGGATGAGGTATTAATTGTGCTTAGGTATGTAATAAGAATATGTGTAGAAGTGGAAAGTAAAATAGTAGGGACTATTATATACTGCCCCTTTTTCTTCCTCTTTTTATTTTATTATAGGTCATATGGAGTGGGCAGCTCTTCTTCCTTTAGATGTTGGTATCTTAGTATCCAGCTTTCTTCCTCTTCTCCATCTATAAGCTTTCCCTGGGCAGTGATTTCAGCTACTCACTGTAATCTGATAATTCTCATCTGTAGCTCCAGCCAAGATCCTTCTCCTGAACTGTAAATGCTCAGTTCTAGTCATCTGCTGCTGTTTCTGAGATACTATGCAGACAGTTGGCAAAGTTTCCAAAACTACATTGACTCTTGAGGTAATCTGAACTCAACTCTTGTGGCTTTAGGTATGTCCATTTGCTCACAACTTCTATATGTTAGCCTCCAGCTTGGATGTCTTTTTGAAGTTCAGACTCTAATATCCATTTCCATTGATGTATGTACTTGAAAGTCCACAACTGAACTCATCAGGCCTCCCCCAAAACCTGCTGCTCCCACAGGCTTGCCCATCTCAGTAGGTGACACCTACTTTTGTTGAGGTGCTCAGGCCAGAAGCCTTGAATTATCCTTGACTCCTGTCTGTCTTTCACACCCCACGTCCAATTCAAAGGCAAGTCCTACAGGTGTTCTTTTCAGAATAGATCTAGAGTCTGCCCCTATCTCACCCCTCCCCTGCTTCCACCTTGGTCTAGGCTGTACCACTGGTGTCTGCCCTGTGTCTGTACTGTGCAGTAGCCTGCCAACTGGTCCCCCTGGTTCTGCCCTTGCCCCCCAACAGCCTGCTCTCCACGCAGTAACCAGAGTGATCCTTTAAGCCCTAAGTCATTCATCTGCTCAAAACTCTCCAGCAGCTTCCGTTCATGCCTAGTAAACGCCACAGCCCTTATACGGGCCCGCAAGGCTCTGTGTGATCTCCCCACCTCTGTCCCCTGCAGCTAGGCTGCAGTCACCGTTCCTCCAATATACCAACTTGTGCCTCCTCCAGGCCCCCACCCTGACTCCCACCTGCTGCTCCTTCTGCTGCAGGGGCCCTTTCCCCAGTGGTCCATGTGGCCTGTTCGTCACTTCTTTCCCATCTCCAGTTGTGTGTCACCTTCTTAGGGAGACCCTCCTCAGTTACCCTAGAAAACCCAGGACCTTGTCCCTGCTCGAGTTTTCTTCTTAGCTCATGTGACTCCTGACCTCACACATTTCCTTATTTATTGTCCATCTGGTCGTGATTAATTGTTGGTGGCATGAGAGCAGACCTGTGCACTCAGTGCCTTTCCCCTAGCACTGAGAACAGTACCTGGTACATCATGGGCACTCAGATACTTGCCGAGTGAGTGGACCTCATTGGCTCCTCTCTGTATTACCTGTACCTCATTCAGGAACCTTCCATCCTTTGTTCTGGACTTGGTTGGTTTTTGTGGTTGCTTTGCTTTACTGTGTGTCTCATCTCCTGCTTCCTACATGTAGCAGCTGGTAACTGCAGCTGCTGGAAAGACTAAAATGGCTTATTGGCTATGTGAACATGTATAGGTTTGAAATTCTGAACTTACTGTTCCACTGCCATTGGAGAGGTTTGGAGCCTGATTCTGCCGCCCCCCCCCCCGCCTTTTTTTTTTGGATGTCCTCTTCATCTGTCTGATTTGGGGATTTAGTCCTGGACATGATGGCACATGGAATGACACTCAGCTACAAGAAATGGCCCAGCTGAGGATTAAACACCAAGAAGAACTGACTGAATTGCACAAGAAACGTGGAGAGGTAAAGCTAGCCCCTTTCCTCATCTGTCCTTTGTGCTCTGTGAGGGTCCCCTGGGAGGGAGATGGGAGCCGAGTCATTTCCTGCTAGAATTGGCAGCAGTCTTGGCCAAATACGGCATCACAAGAATGAAAGGGTGGGGAAAACTGACTGAAAATACCAGGCAGCTTTTGAGCGTGAACCCTGAAATTTTAGAAACCTTCATTAGAAAGAATCAAGTCCAGGGCTGTGTTTACCCTGAATGGTGGTCTTGTGGCACAGCTCCAGTAGGGAAAATACAATTTACCATCACTTCAGCTGGATTGATAGTTTCTTCAGCAGAAATGAGTCTCCAAAAAGGTAGCTGCAGTCTTGAGGGGTAGGCAATTGTCCTCACTGAGCCCCAGGTGGTCACGTAGAACACTTCTCATTCCAAATCATGCTTCAACAGGGAGCAGCTGGGCTACCACGTGCATCCCCATAGGCCCTTCTGCTCCTTGCTGCCACCAAGCTTGTTTATTCTTGATACCTTTACCCAACCCCACAAGAACATTTTCTTTCTTAAAAATAGTCACCCACTATGTAGTTTCCAAGTAAGGTCCTAAAATCTGTTATTTATGAAAGTGTTCTTCTTTATCTCCCAGTTAGCTCAGTTGGTGATTGACCTGAATAACCAAATGCAGCAGAAGGACAGGGAGATGCAGATGAATGAAGCAAAGTGAGTAGAGGCCATGCGTCCTTGGGGCCTGGTCATTGGTTCACACATCCTGTTTTGCTGTGCTCTTATGAGTGGGGCCAGTGGCGAACGGTGTCCACACTGGATTCAGCAAGAGTTTTGTTTCAATGCATGCACAGTCTGGGATCCTTTTCTTTAGCTCTGAGAAGGAAAAAGCAAGGACCACTGTCTCAGGCCCCCGGGCTTCTAGCATCCTCCTAGGGAAGTAACGTTGGCCCTCGTAGGTGTCCCAGATGCACTCACGGTTCTCCTGTGTCTGCTGTGCATGGGAGCTCGGATCTTTTATGGTGGAGGTAGGGCCCAGATAGCCGAATGCGTGGCCCTTGGGAACAGGGAAATGAATTTCTGAGTAAGAATGTTGTTGCTCAGGCCTGACAGACAAGATTAATGGGGACTCTGAATCCTGCGACATTGGAGCTGGAGCGGCAGTTGAGTTTCCTTAATATGTGGGGAGGGATCTGGCGGCTTAGAAAGATGGGGCACTTGCTCAGGAATGTTAGAGCTGGTGAAACACATAGGCTTTCCAGCCTCCTTTTAAGTCCCCTTATCTGTCTAAGCGTCAAAAACTCCCTCTTCCTTTAAATCCTGCTGTTCTGAAAGGTGCTTTCACTAGTCATTCATAGTCAGGATGAATTTCCTCTCTTCACAGGATTTTCCTGTAAACTGTTGGACTGGGCCTAGCTAAGGAATATAATGAACGCCAAGTGTTTCACATGGGGCCTGGTGTGATGGCTTGTGTCCCTGTTGTTGGCCCTGAGTTGGAGCATTCAGCCAAGTCCCTCTGGCTCTGGTGCAGGGCTCTGTGAGGTACCATTCCTCCTCTAATGTCGTGCTTTCAGAATTGCAGAGTGTTTGCAGACTATCTCCGACCTTGAGACAGAGTGCCTAGAACTGCGCACTAAGCTTCAGGACCTTGAAAGAGCCAACCAGACCCTGAAGGATGAATATGATGCCCTGCAGATCACTTTTACTGCCTTGGAGGAGAAACTGAGGAAAACTACTGAAGAGAACCAGGAGCTGGTCACCAGATGGATGGCGGAGAAAGCCCAGGAAGCTAATCGCCTGAATGCAGAGAATGAAAAGGACTCCAGGTGGGACATCAATCCACAGTTAGTGTTTCATGTTTAGTAAAGTAGATCCAGTTCTCTGAAAAGAAAGAAACAAACCTGGCAGTTCTAACTGCAGGGGGAAGCAAAAATACAAAACACTAACAAAATTAGAAATAATGATAGTGGATATAAAAGAAATTTGCATTTGTAAGGACACTTTTATAGCTGGGAAGAGGAATATCTCCCAGAGGGGCATTGGCCCATTCTCCTTTGCCAGGGAATTCTCAGTGTTTTGAGGGGAAAAGCTAATTCCTGACAATATAAATGAAGGCAGAATTAGAGAAAGATTAGAATTCCCCCCCAAATTTTGTGAAGCTCTTCAGACCAATATGAAAATTCTGATCTTGCAAGTACACAAAAGACTGTAATCCAGTCTCAACGTGAATATAGATGTGGAATTGCTAAATCAAAATCAGTAATATTTTTTAAAAACTCAGTGCATTCCTACTAAGATTTAGCTACTTAAGATAAATCTTAAATCCTGCTAAGACTTAGGAATTAAGAGATGGATTATTGAGCGGTCAAATATATATCACGTTCGATTAGACACTACATGATCATTTTAGTAGATCCCAAAAGGGCATTCTGATTAATTCTGATAAAAACTCTTAAATTGGGACCAAAAGAGAACGTTTAATAAAAACACCTATCTCTGACCAACAGCCAGTAAGTAATGTTCTTAACATAGAAGCCCCCTATCCTAGACGTTAGGAATCCAAATCTCTGTTGTGGGAAATGTCTGTGTTTAAAAGCTCCTCCAGAGAGTCTACTAGATCCATGGTCAAGGTCCACTGGTCCACCATTTTACATACACTCCCATTAAAACCAACCAACAAGAAAAGGAGGTAAGGCTCATTCTGTAGCAGTTCTTAGAGATCATCTTAGAGATCACCAAACCTTGAGTGCACTGTTGAAAAGAAGAGGGTGGTTATCCTCCTAGGAAACCTGAGAAAATCATCTGAAAACTATTAATAAAAGTTTTACAGAGATTAGGACCTATTTTTTTTTAAATCCCTATATCAGTAGTTTAGAATTTGGAAAGATTATTTTAGTTGATCCAAAAGAACGAATAAGTGACAGTAGGAAAGAGTCGCAGAGAGTAGTGATGAGCGCTAGCCTCACTGGATAATCAGACTCAAAATCTGCAAAACCTAAGCCACAAAGGTAAAAGGGTAGCACGTCAGTGACTGTCTCCCGTTTATTCCGCGAGGAATATCGGAATACTTTCTAAACATAACAGTAATGAAAATAGAATGCACTGTATCAAATTTTTAGATTTCCTACCTTCAAAGAAGAATGAAACAATAAACTAGGAAATGCTCTTTTAAGATAAGTATCCTTAATATAGAGTCAGCAAGGGAAAGAGCACTCAGTCAGATGGACAAGAAGCACATGGAACTCAAAAGGCAGAGATTGACATGGTCGGGGAAGGTGGCAGACAAGGTGGCACGGGGCCCTCTCCCGTGGCAGATGGGAAGCACGTTTGAACCGCCTCCTCGAGGGCACTGTGGGAAGAGCAGGAGCCTGAAAAGTGTTCCTGCTTGTTTAGCTTTATCCTAAGGAAGTAAGGGGACTTGTTCACAAATATTTTGTGATGGCACATTATTCACAGTAGTGAAAAAATTAGCAGTATGTCCCTTGTGGGATAATTAAATTATGATGTGTCCATACAGTGGAATTTGATAAAACCATTTAAAATTACATATTTTAATAAAAAGAAAAAGGAAAAAAATTATATATTTTAAGAATACTTAGTGACATGAAAAATGCCTAAAATTAATATAACACAAAAATAAGATATATTTTCATAAAACATCGCAATTTTATATGCATTTTTTTAACGCCAGAAGTAATTACATGTACTGTTAATGGTGTTTGAGATTGTGGTTTTTGTTTTATACTTTTCTGTATTTTCTAACTTTCTAAAGTTTGTATAATATTAAGAGCTGTCCTTTTTGTGTTCTTTCTGTGTCACATTTACTTTAAGTAAAATAGTGTGGCTCGTGCCATGGAGTCCTTCAGCAGCGTGAGGGTGGTGGGGACCCCAGGGTTAGCCGATGCTGCCAGGTCGCGTGTTCACAGTAGCCGAACGGCTGCCGAAGAGAAAAGTTGAGGAGGTGTGTGGTGATGCCAGGGAAGAGCCCCTGAGCGCCACGGTGGACAGGGAGAATGATGCAGCCGTCACATGAAGATGGTGTGGGGAACACTTCAGATATCTGCCCTTGTTTTTGTTTTTTATTCCTCCCTTTGAAATGTTTTCCTGGGAATAAGCACTTGAAGGTGTCATGTGATTGCAGACCTGGGCCTGGGGAGTCTTTTCATTACTTTCCTCAGGTAGTTCCTCTCCTTCACATGCTTGATACCGTCTTAAAATAAAAACAAAAAAAGATAGTTCTTCCTTCTAGAAGCCTTGTTATTACCCACTTCCTGCCAGTTCTCCAGCTTACATGTTTCTTCTTTTCTTCTAGCAGCTTTTGTTTACCTGAGTCACGACGTAACATGTTTTGAAACAGCTCTTCATGTTCTGTCCTCCTCACCAGGCTGAGGTGTGTCCCCACAGCCGGGCACAGTGGCTGCTTAAGGTGCTCTGAGGAAATAGTTGAACTTTCAGCTATGCTGATGGGGCCTGGCTGCAGATGTTGTTTTCCTCTCCCTGTCACCTTAGGTCAAGTTTTTTTCTCTACTTTGTAGAGCTGGGATCTGAAGTTGTAGGTTTCAGATAGTCTACCAGCAGGTGCCTTTCCCGTAGTGTTACACTCCCTGCACTGAGATTTGGTTTTCTCTCGAAAACAGTTCTCAGGTTGTCTCTTCCACCTAAGAAAGTTTTGGTAAATTGCATTTTTTGTCATTTGTCCTGTAAAACTTATTTTTCATCTTCTAGGTATAAAATGAAGAGTGTGATGAACTTTTAAAGCTACACCCTCATCACTTCCTGAGATTCTGATATGCCACCTAGAGGACTTTTCCTCAGTTTGAGCATTACCACTGTGGTGGAAGCTGAAAAGAAATTTCAGCAGAATTCTTGATGGGAGCTCATTAGCAGTACTAGAGTTCTAAATTGGGAGTCCTCTGCATACAGGATATAACCATAGTTAGAGACAAAATTGCCAAGAAAGAGAGAATGAGACCAAGGTGAAAAATTAGGGAGTTCCTGAATTTAGGACTTGGGAAGGAAAGATAAAAATGATTCTGAGAGGAGTGAGTGGATGAGACTGTTTACCACATTAAAATTTTGCCAAGACTTCTATGTCTAGCTTTAATAAATTGAAGTTATATGACTTTGATAGTTAAAGATCTTTCTATACCTCAGTTTCCTCATCTGTAAAATGGGAATAATAGTACCTACCTTAGGGGCTTGTTATAAAGATTAAATGAATTAAAATCTATAAAATTATTAAACAGGTACAAATACATTCTAAGTAAGTCTTCACTATTGTTATTCGTGCTGTGGGTACGTTAGTACAGGTTAAGCATCCAAAGTATGAAAATCCAAAATGCTCCAAAATCCTAAAATTTTTGAGCATTGACATGACGCTCAAAGGAAAAGCTCATTGGTTCATCTTGGCTTTTCAGGTTTGGGATATTCAACTGGTAAGTATAATGTGGATATTCCAAAATCCAAAATCTGAAAAGCTTCTGGTCCCAAGCATTTTGAATAAGGGATACTCAATATGTATAAGACTGTTCACTGCAAAAAACTAAGTCACAGCCGTGTCTAACTCCTAATAAACCGAAGGCACTTTTCTGTCTTGAGAGGCAAGGGAGGGCTTACAGTTGTTATGGGTTTGGGTCTGGGACTTTGGATACCTTTGCACAGGGTAGTTATTTTAAATACACAAAATATTCAAATGTGTTATTAAAACTAGTATTTTACTGACAGCCAAAATCCCATGCTTTCCTTGAGCAGATGTAAATGGTGGGTTTTTCTTCTTTTTTCTTTTTCTTTTCCTTCCCCAACCCCGGGTTTTTCTTAATAGGCGGCGCCAAGCCCGGCTGCAGAAAGAGCTTGCAGAAGCAGCAAAGGAACCTCTACCGGTTGAACAGTAAGTAGAGACAGACCAAAACTATGCTTCTAATAATTTGTCACTTTTAAATAGTTTTATAATGTTTTATTTCTGTAAAATTATTTATTTATTTATTTATTTTGAGACAGAGTCTCACTCTTGCCTGGGGCGAGTGCCGTGGCGTCAGCCTAGCTTACAGCAACCTCAAACTCCTGGGCTCAGGCAATCCTACTGTCTCAGCCTCCCAAGTAGCTGGGACTACAGGCATGAGCCACCATGCCCGGCTGATTTTTTTTTCTAGATATATTTTTAGCTGTCCAATTAATTTCTTTCTATTTTTTGGTAGAGATGGGGTCTCGCTCTTGCTCAGGCTGGTCTCGAACTCCTGAGCTCAGAACGATCCGCCCACCTCGGCCTCCCAGAGTGCTA